>VZTI01000335.1:136800-224206 GCA_013397865.1 Struthidea cinerea | reverse complement strand
AAAGGACGGGGGGGGGGGGGGGGCAGCGAGTGTTTGAAAAAATGTACTCTAACTTCTAAAGAGTGCAGCCATCTTTTATGTTTTTTGGAGGGCTAAAATGCACAGGCATTTTATTGATCGATGTATTTTTCCTTGTTATTTTAATTTTTCACATTGAGCATAATCATTTGGGGTTTCTGTTTCAGTTCTGCTTCCTTGCTGTGCGGTGTGTACTCTTGGCAGGGGAATCTGAGGAAGAGGGCTTTCCAAGGATACCTTGCTCTGACATAATAATGTGGACTGGGGACAGTGCACTCTGCCAGCATACTATTTCATAGATGAACATAGCAATGAGTCAGAATTTCCTTAGCTCTCCCTCTTGAAAAGTGGGGATGTTTACTTCATGATCCCGGTAGTGCCTGAATGAGCTGTGCCCTTTCTGTTTGTAGGATTCTCTATTGATATGCTGCCAGCATCTTGTCCCAAAAGATTTCAGGCAGCAGAAGAGAATGCTCCTCCACTTTAAGTTGGGTATATATTCCTCCTCATAGCCATGGTGCCCAGTGAATTGGCAATATTCATTGTACCTTTTGCCTAGGTGAATAATCACAGTGTTGAAATGTGAATGCAGTATATCTTTGTACAATTTTTGGTCTACAGACAAAACCAGAGCTGACCTGATAATCAGAGTTTAAATCTCTCTTAGTAGGGGTGTTGTAGAGTGACAGAGCAGAGAGGGAAGCTCTTCCTCAAGCAGACAGTGAAGTGCATCAACCACTGGAGCTCAGTTTGAATGCAATCCCCTCTTGTAAACCCACAGGCAAAGCTTAGCAAGGAGATTCTCCTGTCTATGACTGGTAGCCTGTCTGCCTGTGCTGCTCTCACTTTTAGGCTGGATCATAGCAACTTTTGCATTTTGGAAGGTTTGGTCGGTACGGAATGTGATTGCTGGCTCACTCAGTAATGTGTCGTGTGGAGAGCACAGGCTGGGGAACCCCATGGTTTTCCTTATTTAAAGAAATGAACATTATAAAATGTGCAGTCTTTAAATTTGCGACAGAAACAGGAGAGAATTGTACAAGATGGAATTAAATATGGGAATGCTTAAGCACCCAGAAACAATGGGATAGTTTATTAAAGGAAAGCAGGGGGAGAAAAACCCAAAACATAAAAATGAGATTCTTCTTGGTGGAAATCTTACAGACAAGCAACTTGTTTTGTGTTATGATTCCTTGGAAAGACAGTACTCTACACAGCTGTTAGCCATGTAAGAAAGAAATACATATGTGCATATCTAAGTGTGAATATTCACTTACTAATCCAGTTTCTCCAAATACTTGGAATGAAGCTTTCAGCAGTGCTTGTTAGATTAAAAAAAAAAAAAATCCCCTTGAGAAACTGTGTTCCAAAACCTCAATTCTTATTGGGAAATGAAGCAACTTTCTTGTGGCATAAAAATAATCATGCTTTGGGTAAAAGCTTTCAAACATATGGCCCACAGAAATAGCAGGCTTCAGAAAGATTTATCTTAAACAGTATATAAACAATTTATCTTTGCACGTGGAAGCTGCACATCAGATAAAACATGTTCTTGCAAAGTGCCGTTCCTTAGAAAAACATCTTCAGTCTCCATCTTCAGGTAAGACCCTGCAAAACTACATTAGAAAATATATCAAATGGTACAAAAGTGTAGGAAAGAAGACAGTAACTCCCCCACTGCTTTGCCAGTGGTGCAGGAGCCAATGGTACAGGGTATGTGGGGTCTTTTTAGCTGCTAGGCTGAGTTGTGGAGGTGAAAAAGTATGGTTTGTGCATTTTGTCAACCACATAAGCAAGTTTTAATATACCAGTTTGAGTATAGTGTCTTTTTCATTATACATTGGACAAAAATAGACATCCATTGCACAGACATACGTTATCTTGTTTTTTCTTCCTCTGAGATGCCTAAAAAAAGGAAGAGATGATCTAATTCAGTCTGTGAATAAATGAGCAAAATACGGTTATCTGACGAGGCCAGTGGTATCTTTTCATGAAGACTTTAAGTAGCCAGCCTTTGTGTCACTGCACAATCTTTATGGTTGCGGGAGCTTAGCAGGAAGCTTAGAGAGCTTTGCCTGTTTTGCTGCTTTTCTCATCAGTGCCTTAATGCCTGCTGATTAAGGGCTCATAAATCTTTGCAATATTAGCAGAGGAGTCCATTTCCATAGCAAACAGCAACATTTCCCTGCCTCTTTCTAGCTGCTATCACACACGTGTGGCATATACTTGTAGGTATCATTGTCACACTCATGCCATATATTCTGTACAATGAATGCTCTCTTCCTGGAAACCTGAACCTCTTAACCACTGCTAGAGAGTAGCCTTTACTCTTGAGGTCACCTAACTTGGCAAGTCAGTGAGTTAATGGGTCTGAAAAGATTATCCTAGACCAAAATTGATGTAAACATTCTCCTTTCAATGTAGAACGTATGGGCTTGCATGCCTTTCATCTCTCGCTGCACGTTCCAGATGTTTGCTTCTTTCCTCTCATCGTATATACATGATGGGATAGATAATGTACTGAGTTGAGATTTATGTCCAAGGCATGATGTGTTTGTACTCTGCTTGATTACACCTTCTTTTTCCCTTTTATTTGGGAAAGGAGAAGTACCTTAAAAGCCTTTTTTTAATTCAGGTTTGATTTGTTTATTCAGTGCTTTCCAAAAGCAGTCTGGTTGGATTTCCTCATCCCCTCTATTTTCTCTGCTGTTCCCCTGCAATATATCTCCTTTCAGTTTAGGGTGACTCTATGACTTGGTTGCTTTGAAGAAGTTCCAGAAGAACTTCAACTCAAAATTTGCTTTGGAAAGGTCCATGTTAAAATTAAATAATTAAATAACTAACTAAACAAACAAACAAATAAATATTGTCAATATAAAACCAGATTCTTAGCTTGATTTCTTTTGACAATCAAATGCTAATTTCTAATTTTTCCCCAGGTGATGCACTAATATGCATTCACTATTTAAGATTATGGGGAACACCTTAAAAGTTACAGTGGGTGTTTCAGTTTTTATCTTTCACTGAATGTCAGCAGCCCTTAATGGCTAAATGCTATTAAAAATTTTATTTTGTTTTTTGGGTTCAACCTGAAGGACTCTGAAACTGAACTACTGTTACCTTCCCTAAATTTTTAAATTTATTTTTCAACATCCAAATGTCATTTATTTTTCCCAAAAAGGCATGGTAGGTCTATTAATAAATGTCTCAATCCACAAACCACGGTTATTGCTACTTTTTTCTGTTTTTCCAGCATTCTTTATTTCACTGTGTGTCCATCCAGAATAGATTCCTTTTTCCCTCAATTCAAGGAGGATGCAAATACACTTGATGCAAAATCAAAATGTGTACTCAAGTATCAAGAAAAGGTATTTAAAGAAGAAGGAAATGTTTTTGAACTAGGGTAACATTACCATCTGGAAAAAATTGTGATTATTTCACTCAATAATTTGATTTGTTATATGTGTTATTTCTCTTAAATTAGACAACTGTGTTGTCTGACTCTGCATCTGTTTCTCAACTGATTTTTAGAAAAACTATTCTGGAGGGTGTTTTCCCCACAGCTTTCTTGATTCTGGACAATTCCACAAGTTTCTGTTAGTTTCCTAAATTCTATGTACTCCTGTCTTTAGTCCCTTGCCTTTACTGTCACTACTGCCCACTCTGGGTTTGGCACCTTTTCTCTTTAGTAGCAGGGAATTTTTAATCACTGATCTTGGCACACAGAGTAACTTTCTAGGCATGCAAAGTCCTTGTGAAAGGCCTTGCTACCATGACACATAGCCTTAGTTTACCTGAACCCTTAATATACTTTACATTAAGCTTCGCTGAGAGATTCCATGGATATGTTTCCTCTCTTGAGTTTTAGGAAAAACAAAATTCCAAATTCTTGAAGAACAAGAAATTATACAGGTATCCTTGAGTTAAAAACACCATATAACAGAGGGATAAATGGGAGGGAGCACTCACCTGGTGGTGAAAATGCATGGAGGAAATTTGTCTTCATAAAATTGTGTGCTTGCATCTGTAGTGCCTTGGTCTGACATGTGAGTTTGTAAACTTCTTAGCTTTTCAGAAGACACTATTTAAGGCTTTTATGTAGCTACTGAAAAAAAAGTAGCACTCTTATAAGATAAAACATTGAGACTAAGAAATAAAAATAATTTTTAGCTCAAGGGTGCATATGCAGAGGTGAATTTTACGTATTTTGGGTTTTTATGATATACTTTCACCAAGATGTGGGGTATGATTGCATGCTTCCACTTTGTATGCTTTTATACTTTATTTAAAGGATAAATCACCTTTATCATGTGATAAATTTTGTATCTGTACATGACTGTATAATATTTTTCAAATTGTTTTAACAAATTAGGCCAACTATTTAACATGAAATGGATTTTTTTTTTCTCATAATTTCTAAACTTCTCACAAACTGCTAGGTCACCTTCCAATTATTAATATCCCATTTTGTCAGACTGTAGGAATTATGTAAATTATCTCTGGCGAAAGAAGGAAATTCATAATAAATAAACTATCCAGTGGAAAGAAACTCTCAGTAAGTGAAATGTCACACTGGAAGGGGCTCGATTATTTTACTTCTCTTGGCAGTTTTCTAAGTGTTTGCCATGAATTCAAAAATCACTCTCAACAAATTTACTGTATGGATCTTGGGTTCCTGGGGCTGCATTATTGGAAAGCTGGAATTTATGTCTGTTACACTGTTGTGTATGAAAGAATAAATTAAGATTGTTTAAAAGAAGGCACTCAGCAACTGTGATTGTCTGCAGAGTAATTTGCTCCCATTAATATCTTAAATTGGTCTTGTGGCTAATTTGCATGGCTAATTCATTAGGGGCTGTTTAATCCAGTTATTAGTAGCTTCTTTGTCTGCATGAGCCTTCTGTAAGAGTAGACCAGCTTTAGATGCGGTGCTCTGTAGTCCCTTGGCATAGCAGTTAGGTATGTAAGGCCCAGGAAACCCCTCCTCTCCCTGGTGTCACTTCCACCTGTGAGATGGGATTATTCTCCTGCCCTGAGGAAAGGACTGATGGTGAAAAAAGGGTGAGTCGCTTTAGCAAGTATCAACTCCTGTAACCTTTTCTCTTGTATTTGCTGTGTTTTCCATCACAGTGCGGGCATATTATCTACTAGTGCTCTTATCCTTAACACTTTGCTTTCTCATTCTAAATATAATGAATCAATATTATGTTAAGATAATAAATACAATATTACATTATAATAAAACCAGTTTTAAAATTTTGGTGTACACACTTCAAATACTGAAACTGGAATTATGCTAAGGAATAGCAATGGTGTTCTCTGGTTGATCCTGATACTTTAGGGCTTTAAGGATATTTGTTTGTGGTATCATGAGATTATAATATTGTGGAGAGTGTCTGCAAGCCTTCAATGAAGAAAAAAGAAGTCTTATTTTGCAGATTTTAATTTTCTGTAGTTGACTGAAAGGTTAAAGCTTGTATTTTCTTGCTTTGCACTGATGGATTTCATTCTGATTTTAAAACTCAGAATTCTGCTTGTGTTCTTCTGTATAACAACTTGGCTTATCAACTTCCTTACACCATGTGAAACATAAAATCAGTGTTGCAGGCGTGCATTTGTTTTTACATTATGATATAATCTGTTTCTTTGTCTTTCAAAATTCTAATTCAGCTTTTCCTTTCTCCTGTGACAGGATGACAAGGACTTGGTTCATGAGTTTGTTGTTGCTGAAGGTCTGACTTGCTTAATCAAAGTGGGAGCAGAAGCCGACCAGAATTATCAGAACTACATCCTGCGAGGTAAAGGAAATGCATCCAGAAGTTGTTTTTATTGCTTGGGAGCCCTCACAGGTCTGCAGCAACTTGCTGTGTAAAGTGTCTTTGAACTTGCTTCTCAGTTTGGTCCTGATTCTTTCATGTTATGCAAGAAAATGAAGGGAAGATTAATACCACTGAGCAGAATGAATTGGAATATTTGGAATCTTGATAGTCTCCCCATTGTCCACCTTTTCTTGTACATTATACTACAAACCTCTAATTCTAAGAAGGGAAAGGTGTTCTAAAGCCTTTACTGGATGACTGTCTCAGAGGGCACAGAACAAAACAACTGCTGGGAGTGTGGTCACCTTTTACAAAGGAGCTGCTGTGAGCAGGTTTGTGAGCTGTGTGCCTCCTTTCTTGCAGCGATGGGTGGCTGTTGACCTCCCAAGTCATGACGATTTTCTCCATGCTGCTTAGTTCAAAAGTACCAGGGAAACAGAGAGGGGCAACAGCCAGCCTGCTCCATCACCCTGTTGGGAGATGTGGTTTTGTATCGCCTCTTTCCACTGTGGTGCAGCAGAACGCAGCATCATCAGTATCTATGGATATCATGCAGTATCCATGGAATAAACGGGGAGAAAGTCTTATCTTAAGGGGTCAGTTGGCTGGAAACAACGTTTGGCTATCTGACATTTTGGAGTTAAACAGGTAACGAGAGGTTTATGTTCTGGTCTTTGCACTTCAAGGATAACTGGCAAAGATAGGGTTTGGAGAGTGATTTGGAAAAGGTGTGCTGCGTGATTAGAAAGCTGATTTCCTCTATTGTGGCCCAAATCGATGTCTGTGTTTTTCATCTAGCCAGGAAACCTAGGCTGTAAATTTGGAGAGTTTCTTCAGTATTTTGAGTCACTCCAAGGGATCTTTGCTGCTGGATGATCTCATAATAAATAGAGACTGCCTACGAATGCATAGTTGTGGTAGATTGCTCATTTGAGTTTTCTCAGTCTGACATGTATGGTTGTATTTAAAAATGTTGCTTTGATGTATTTAACTGCTAAAACTCAAACTACACATTGAGGAGCAAAAAAAATTAAAAAAATAAGTAGAAGGATTTTGTAAGAACCAGAAATGCTGAATTATAGAAAGCAAGGATTCAAATAGCAAGTGGGGCTTCATGCGAGGACATTGAAGATAAGATCAGCTTTTGGAGGTGTAAAAGAAACAAACTGGTAGTACAGAAATTATGTTCTATGTCAATAGCTGTGCAGTCACATAGAAGTACTTGAATAGTAGACAAGGACACAGAAACATGTGCAATAAAAAGCTTCTGGTAGAAAACTGGCTATAGATGCTCTCAGGAAATTCAGACTGGAAGCAAAATAAAAGTGCTGTATGGGACAGTCTGGCCTTCATTCTAGGAGCCTTCCCCTTCTCCTTCCCCTCCCATATTCTAATGCATCCAGCATTCAAGGAGATATAATGGTCTCTTTCTTGTTGTGGCTGTCAAGAGCTTGGTTCCATAATCTAAAATTAGAAATTTTCAAGTGAATTCAATGAATGATAAAACAGAGCCTTAGTGCCAATGTCCAGAGCATCATACAAATGAAACTAATCTTGTTGCATTGCTATTAACAAGTGATTGCACCTTGTTCAAAATGAATATAACAAATAAACAAACAAAACAACAATACAAAAAACTAACTATGTAGAAGTATGCCATAAAGCTAAAAACGTTATTTTAGGAAGATGCCTTTAAGGATTGGTAACTTCTGAAATCAGGTCTTTTTTTTCCCCATGTTGCTGCTGTGTGAAGCTGAGGTTTCTCTCTGGGCAGTGTATTCTAGCATCTTGTACAATAATCCATTTTTTCTCCGTGATGTGGGCTTCATTTCAGAACCAAAATTGGTCTTGATTGTCTTTGAGGAAGTTCAAAGCTTGTTACAACTCCAAAATTATGTCAGGTGGTTTGCAGTTCCAGGAGCCAGCATGTACTTTCTGAATAGGTCTGCGTGTGCAATGAGATAAAGATAGGTTTGGAAGTACAGTGTAGCCAAACAATCTTATCCAAATGCATTGAGGAAGGTGCTGAAAAGAAGCATTAAATATGTCGTGTAAGAGTGTTTCTGGTATATTATTTTTGGAAGATCATATGATTGGTTAGGGGCTTTTTTTATGGCAGTTGTGTGTACTTATTGTCATGCTGCATTTTACTAAACCCGGAGTACTGGTAAATAGGTGAGTAAATTTTACTGAAGGTACATCACAGTTAGCACAGAGGTGGTCCCGCATGCTCTAAGCTTAGTGTTAAGCAGTGGATATTTGAGAAGTAAAAAGTAGTCTTCTTTTAGAGATTTTGTGCCTTCTTGCTGTGGTGCCCTTGTTCTGCAGATCCTTTTGGAGTGGAATATATTCTCCTTATTTTCATTGCTTTTAACCTAAATCATAAATAGATGGGATTTCTCCTAAGTTCCATATTCTGCCTGCATTCCTCCAGCACCTTTGGTGTCATTCACTCTTTGGCAATACTAACTCAGCTGGCAGGGCTTGTGACAGTAAGTGGCAGCCTTAGGCATGGCATTGCCTCCTTTGCTTCAAGGACTCACCCACATGAGGCTGTCCCTCATCTTGACTGAGCAATTTCCCAGTGTTTCACATCAACTTGTTTGCCTGCACTCATCAAGAAATAGCTTTGTACCGTGGAGGGAAAATAGGCTGGAAATACACGTATACTTAACAGCTGTAGGTGCTTCAGTGAGTTCCAGGTACAAGTTATCCCTTGAGGACATTTCTTTCCTTTTTCCAAAGTTCGTGTTGTTTCACTCTAATGTTTCCTGGTCGCAGATTTCTGCTTTGGGGTTTTGACTTGGTTCAAGCCAGCCTGAGCTGCCAAAAAATGATTAAATATGAGTAATGAAAATTTTAATTACTTTAATAGGTAAGTGAAGAGAAGGTAAGTGTGGCTTTTACATACAACACTGAGAAATCCAGACAGTTTATTGTTGAGTGCTAAGGAACAACTGTTTATTTCTGCTCAGGTCCCCTGAAGAAGCGCTGTTTGACAGTACTTTTCCCAAAGTGTTCCCTTCTGTCAGCAAAAAGCCTATAGACTGGAAACCAACATTAGCCAGGGCTTCTCTCAAGGGTTACTTTTTTAAACGACTGGCTTAGGAAACAGCTTTTGATCCTCCCTGTGTAACAGTTCTTAAACCTAAATTTATTCTCCAATGTTCCTTTTAATTATTATGGACATCTAAAGAAACCATGTTTTGAGGGACTTTTTCCCCCCCATGGAAACAGGATTGTTTTCCTTTTGTTATTTCCTCCCTCTTCCTTTTTTTCCACAAAGATCCATAAGGATGATGAACTTCACTGATAGCACGGAATTTTAAATTTTCTGTCCCAGTTACAAGATTGCAGTATGGTGAATGTTACCTAAATATTCAAAAATAAATGGGAATGGGTTAAAGGTAATGACTATGTCCATAACTGATGAGGATTAATATAAATCTTATTGTAATTTTGAAGATTCTTTGGATATAATTTTGAAATCATCTGTTCCTTGCACAGAATGAGAAAGCAACACATGAAATGTCATGATAGCCTTCATGTTTTCTGATAATTTAGCCAGTGCTGTTGGCAAGGTGAGGAAAAAAAAAAGCAGCTTGTGTAGACCAAGGCTTAATTATTTTAAAAATATACAGAATAAGTAAGCTATGAGGGTTCAGGGATGACTTTGCTGACACTTTGATGTGAGGAGTTCTGCTGGTGAGGGATCCTGTGCTGTCTGCCCCTCAGATCAAACGAGAAGGTTGTCAAAAGGTCATCCAGCCTCATTTGGAGAGTGCAGTTGTGTACTTGGGTCCCTATTTGCCTGCTTGTGGATTCAGATCAATATTTAGAAGTGTCCATAATTAGATGAAAGCTAGAGATTGTTCTTGTGGTCTGAAAGCACAAGCCGTGTGTCCAGTCCAAGCAGGCAAAGGCCTTGACCTTGCTGCAAGGTCTAAGGAACTAAGGCTGAGGAAAAAATAGGACAGCAGTCAGTGCTCATATTAGACTATGCTTGAGTCAAATTCAGCTTTTGGATGCAGCTCTGATTTAGTGAGAGCTGTGTGCTTATATGGAGAACAAGAATTTGGGTGTCAAGTCTGGATGAGAGATGGTTTCAATTTTGTTTGGTGGTTTTGAATTTCTAGTGTTGGGGTTTTTTTAAAGAAGAAATAAAGAAAAACAAGTGCTTGGAGGAGTCTAGGAGTTAGGATTTGGGGTAATATTTGTGCTTTAAGTTAACCCCTCTCCCGTAAAATGCTAAACCATTACTATAATGTAAAATTAAAGATAAGTAGAATCATAGAAACACTTATGTTGGAAAAGGCCCTTAATATCATTGAGTTCAACCATTAACCTAACACTGCCAAATCCACCTTGAAACCATGGCCCTCAGCACCATGTCTACACATCCTTTAAATATCTCCAAGGACAGTATAGGCAAAACTTCAAAAACTTGTACTTAATTCAATAATCTGGGCAGAACACTAGGTTGCACTAGAACCAGTAGACCATTTTCCTGTCACAGACACTCTGCACTTCTGATAAAGTGTTGAAGTCCTATATATATCTACTGATAATGGTGCAAGCACAGAAGATTATGGTAATGGTCCTGGTTGAGGGATCTGGCATGTTCTGAGGGACAATGACATACCATTTAAGAGGATTAAAGGTTGATAAGTTCATACACAAAGTCAACAGCATCGTCAGTCTGATAGAACAGCATCTTTATTATTATGCCTTACAATTTTTCCCTTGTAAATAGTAAATGTAGTTTGTTTTGGAATTGCATTTGTACAAGCATGCTTTTATCTTCATGCAGATAGAATGAGTGTATAATAATGCTCTTATTTTATTTTTTGCCTGGTTTTGCAAGACCTTTCAAGGACTTAAGGAATTTTATGAGGAACTTTTACCAGAAAAGTCCTATATGAGTTCTAAAATGTAAATAAGAAAGGACTGAGTGTCTTAAAACACTAAAATCACATGTGAAACATAACTCCAAGGCACATTCTGATCTTTGTTAAATGCTTAAATTATGAGGGATCCATTAAAACAGTTTCCTTCAAGCCTGATAGCTGCAATTTGCACAGATGTTAACTGCCAGTGATGGAAAAGTTCCCAAGAGGAGCAGTGACTTCCCAAGGTAGAGCAGTGAGAACTGAGGAGCCTGAAAGTTTCCAGTCCCCCACTGAGGCATAAGAATGGGGCAATATTTTGATTCCTCACCTGTCTAGCTGGTAAATGGGAGCCAACCTTTGCGAAGGGATGGATGAAGAGAAAGAATGTATCTGTATCTGGGTAGTTAACCTTTTAGTAACCTCAGCTTCCTATTGCAGCAAGGTAATTCTAAATGTGTATTTTGCATGTGCTTTTAATTATACAGTGCAGTGTAGCTGACAACAATAAAAAATGGAAAGAAATTACCATAAGAGCTACTAGTTGTAAAGCAGAAAGTGACTGTGCTGTTGGAATTAGGAGACACTGAGCTGTGTGATAGGGTGGTTGGACATGCACAGGAGCCACCAGAGTCAGTCAGAACTACAGATGAATGCCCAGGCAGGGGGTCAGGTTTTCCAAACTAACAGGCAAACAGCTGAAACACTGACATGTACCAAAGCCACCGACAGTTACACCTATTTATAAAGCCAGAGGCACGCGATCCCACCTGCATGCCAAGTTTGGAACCAAGGGCTGTGCTGCATATTCTGGGAAATCAGATTAAATTCCTGAAACGACTCAGTGCTGGATGGTAAAAGACCATCTGGTTACTGTCTGTCACCAGGACACCATGTGTGCCCAAAGATGTCAAGGAGCTAGAGGAAGTCGAAGGTGAGGGTGAGGTTTTGCAAGCAGGCAGTGGAAGCTGCTGCTGATAACCCTTTCATTCTGAAAGCCAGGCATGAAGTTATCAGCAAGCTGGTGGCATTTCTGCACTGAGCCAACTGCTACTAGGAATGCTCGGGGTTTGTAAGTGTGCTCTCCGTAACAGGGAGGTGATCTTTTTCCAGGAATTGGCTGGCTGTTTTTATCAAAAAGACCCTTCGTTATTTACAAGGATATGAATGTTTCCAGTGCTCTTGAACTTTCCTCCCTCAACCTGATAAATTATGTGGCTTTGGCCTTTTGCATTAAAAGTTAGGTATTACAAAGCATTTAGCATAGAGAAGCACATTCTTCTGCAGTAAATGTATATATGGGAAGCAGGGGTTGTGTGAATAAGAAAAAAATAGAAATAAAGACTGTGAGAGGCTATCTTAAATAGACATGTCTTGCTGGTTGGTACTGTAGCAGTAAAACAGATGGTAGTAATGTAAGTTTAGTAGTGAAAAGGGAGCTAATACTGAATACTGCGCATGCCTTTGCAATATTCCTGTTTTAGTGTGAACTGGAGAAGTGTTTGAACTATTCCAGCTGTAGAAAAGTATCCCAGCCCCAAGTAAATAGGAATAGACAGCACTTTATTAGGCTTACCTTTGTATTTCTTTCTTTCTTGAAGTCAGGTATGAAAACTTCCCTGACTTTCTTAACCTTCAGTGTGCAGGTATTAGTATGCAACTGTGAAGTTCCTGTATATGTCTCTACATATTCAAGTTGTCTTCTTATGTGCCGTATCTTAAAATGATGTAAACTTATCACTGGATCTCAAAGTGGCTGCAGTAACAGCCTGAGCTTTAAAAAGAAATTGGGTGCCTGTAGCTTGATTACTTGGGAGTGTTGCTTTTGAGAGAGACTTGCTGGCACAGTCTCCTGGTAAATTCAGTTCTTTGACCTTTCTGTCGAAAGCTTTCAGAAAGCTTATCAGAGTTCGACACTTGTCCTGTGGGCATTTCAAAATTCATATCCTTCATTTTTATGCTGGACATCAGACCACAGTCCCCATGGAACCATACCATGTGGAGTTCCATGGGATGGATGGCAACTCCACCTGGAAGCTGTTATGCCCACATACTACAGAGACACTCCACATGGAGGTACAACCTAGGTTTCCTACCACCACTAGAAAAAAACCTGCAAATAAAATGCACCAAACCAAGCCACAGTTGTGTGAGCAAGTTAGTAGCAGATTAGTGTAGCTGTTAATGAGTAGCACTGCTGAGCTGAGGTACAGCCTGGCGGAGATGCAGCCATGCCGTCTCCCGTTGTGAAATGGACTACACTGCCAGTTTTCCATCACTGAACATTATAGGTACCATTTCTTGTAGTTCAGATCAAAAGTAACAGTCCCAGAAAAATCAGATCTATATACCTGATGGCTCATTACCTCTTTCTGCTGCATGTGAAGAAACCTCAAGATGCGTCTCTTCTTGAAAAGCCATGAAATAAAAAAATACAAATGGATTTAGCATCCTGATTCATGAACCCTTTAGATTAGAAACAGTGAGGTTACAATGCTCTTTATTATACTAGAAGAAAAGGGCACATTATACTATCTCCATGATTAATAATATAAACACTAAACCTCCTTGTCTCAGTAGGTGAATCCTCTTTCACTTCTGCAAATATCTCTTTAAGACTAAATGCTTTTGTTTACATGTACAGGGGTAGTTGGGAGAGCTTGACATTGGAAGCCATGCCATTTAAAAAGAGGGAAAACATCCTCTTTGCTTTCCACTCTACACTTCCAGCATTTCCTTTCTCCATTTCTCATCTGCATATTTTAAAACAATATTTATTAAACTTGTTCTATGCAGCATTATACTGAGTTCCCTACTGAATACAACCTTAGGCTTTCCCTTACTTGTTGGAGTAAGCACTGCCCTCTCCTTTGTCCTCTTCCTCCCTCCCTTCACTCTGGATGTGTTTGTGATGTGGGATCCATCTGGAAGCAGAGCCAGATGTTCCTCACACAAGGCGTACAGTACAAGTCCTCCCAGTCTGGGATGGGAATTGGCATTGAAGCAAATTTGAGTTCAAAAGTTTAACCATCCTATAGTAATTTACACATCTACGAAAAAATTGAGCTGTTCCTTGCTCCGTGCATGATATGAAATGGCCTTTCATGTTGGGACTGCTCGTGAGGAGGATATAGGGTCTACATGGAATTCAGTAATAACATCACCATAAAATTATGGATTTCCCTTGTTTTTAAAGCTGACAGAGGGTGGGAGCCTTTGAGTTGCCTTCTGTCTCTATGAAAATGAATCTTTGGGTTCTGAGTAATTTTTTTTATGCTTTGTGAAATTCCCATGAAATGTGACACCTCAGGCTATGCAGACTCTGTGTAAAATGAGGAACTGAACATGAAAAATGCACATCCTTAACTACTGAGCAAAGAGTAAGTACTTGGGAAGTACTCCCAGGGGCCTTAAAAGCCATTGTGGATGTTTTATGCTTTAACTACTCAAACTTCATGAATGAGCCTTGAAAACAATGTACCGATTTCAACTCATTGCGAGTGTATTACAGAGTATTTCTGCCTTTTTGTAGTAATCTTGTAGCCTGAGAGAATCTCATTAGAGAAGGAAAAGATGTGTAGAAAAGTAAAGACTTTCATAAGCCAGCACAGACATGAATAATTGCACAAAGTATACAGCTGCTGGTAATTTCACTATAAATTATTTGCATTGAATATATGCACATAAAACATGTTAAAATATGGTTGGGAAATAGAGTTTGATTATTCTCATTTCAGATTAGAGGCTTCCACAGCTATATGTGATGGTAATTGCTAGGGTGCCACACAGAGTGCTCCATCCTGATAGAGAATCAGGGAAAATTAAAGACTTTAAAGGAGAAATAGAAGACGTAAGGTCAAATATGTAAGATAATTGAAAGGTGCTGGCTGCTATTCCATGAAGGTGATAATTGGGTGATATAAGGACGTGACAAAAATGAGGTTCTTCAAACATCTTCAGTTAATTTCCGTATCCAGATACATTATTTGAAGTCATGTATTAGCTCTGTCTGTCTGGAATCCTTGCAAATGTGCATGCATATGGATTCCTCTCAGTCATGTTCTCATACATGCAATCAAAAAACTGTAAACTCTTAAAATACTTATTTTCATTACCATAAGGCAGTGACCTGCTTATGAGTCTCTGATCACTACTGCATCAAATACTAAGAAATTGTAGATGATTGAAGAACTTAAAAGCTAAGCCACAGGATTTGCATGTACTAGTACACTATTAATTATTAACTGATCATAAATGCTGTGTTCGTACATACGTGTCTAAGAAAAACTGCAGAATACTCGTAGGCTGACAACAGTGAGGGATAATCTTAATGAACACATGGGAATATTAATGTTTCGGTTCCTGCTGTGGAGTGTTTCTGCTTGCCTGTTCTTCTGTGCTGCTCTAAGGAGCACCAATGGAGCAGCACGTGCCCCTCAGGAGAGCAGAACTAGAAAATAGGTGCTTGTGTACATGGGTTGAATGAGAAAAGAGGGAAACTCTTTTGGCCGCTTTGTGATGGAGTGTGCGGACCAGCTTACCTTTTGCCAGCACTACTTCCTACCTTCTTCCTCTGCCCTCTCCACCTCCTTCCGTACACAGGACTGGAGACACTGATGGTGGTGTTGGAGTGACGAGAGGAGAACGGGAGCTGGCGTCCCCCCATTCCCCACATGGGTGTGAAGGTTGTCAGTGGATGCACAGGCAGGCACTGAGCAGGCTGGGTAAGGCAGCAAATTCAAGGTGTCATGTAAAGGCGGACAGGATATTGTTTCTTCCCTTTGCAAGCCAGAGGGAGAAGAGTTGTACTTGGGGCTCCCTGCCTGCAGTGGGGGGAAGCAGAGGTTTATCCCATTCCTACAGTTTTACAAGAAGTGGGGTTTGATACACAATTTATTAATTGTAACATGATTTCTTTCTCTCCATATTGTAAGACAATAAGGATTTTTTTTTTCTCTGTTTTCATTGTGTGAGGCATTTCCAGCTTTTTCTATTTAAGTTCTTGGCGCTAAAGCTTGTGCTATCAAGCCAGAAGAGGAGACTGTGCCTGCCTCCTGCACCCGAGCAATACAGGATCACTGGCCTGTAGTAGCTGCTAAAAATACAGTACCTCTGTTGTTTAGGGTGTGTCTTTCAATAATTTATCACTTTGAAGTTTCTTCCCAGACAATTTAGTGGAGACTTTACTGATGAAGGTGCTATGCAAAATAAGCCTTTTTTCCTTTGCCTCTTTAATTTGTTTACAGTTCGAAAACAAATATTCTTCTGTCCTGTGACCTTATAAGTGCTTTGGGTTCCCTGAAGTGAAGAAACACTAAAAATACTGTTGTGTGCTGTGAGGAGTGCCATCAAATGGCTCTGCTGTTACAGCATATTGACTGGAGTCACTGAAGTGCTACTCAGGATATGCTGTACCTATTGTGTGTTTTAAGTAGGTTTATTTAAATGACAGGTGGGGTCTTAAAGGACTTCTGCCAATACTGGGCAATATCCTGTTTCCTCTTACTTCACCTTCCTCCTTCTGTGTGTTATCACCAGCCTAGACAAGGGTCTCAACTTCCTCTTACTGTCTCTGTCCCTCCCCCTCCCCTCCCAATTCCCTTCTTCAGAGACACCTCTGTGCTTTTTAAACTTATGCCCCAAACTGGCTTTGGGTACAGCAGGGTTGCACAGCACGTACTCCTGATGAGCATCAAATATCTATAGTGACAAGGGTCCCTGTCTGCAGACTTTCACCCTGGGTGTTCCCAGTCTCAGTACCCTACCCCGGCATGCAGGGAGCAGTCTTGGGAGCAGACACTGTTTTTCACTCAGGCAAAATCCACTCACTGACCAAAAATTCTGCTTTTAAAGCTGCAACTTCTAAACACAGTTTCCACATGCCTGAAATTCAGTAGTGGGTCACCATAAGCTTGCTTTAGTATTTAGGTCAATATCATTGATGGAAACATTGACCGTATTGTGTATAAACTGTAAATATTGGTTGCTAATAGATATTCTTTTTTATGTGCTTGTGATAATTTTTTTTTTTTTTCTAAGATGATTATGGACAAATGCACTAAGAATACTGTTAAGGTTGATAAAGAAAACTCTTGAAAATTAAACATACCTGTCTGAGCTTACTTTGCAGACATGCCTGCCCCCTTTGTGTGGCAGCTGATCCAGCCTTTGATGGCAAAGTGGTACAGCTTCTTCCTCAGCTGCTCTGCTTCAGCCAATGAGCACCATTGCACCTGTGCACTTACTGAACACCTTTTAAATAGCTGCTCTTATCAGCAGTCCTTCCCCAGGACTTGCAATTTATTTCATTCTATGCAAACTCTGTTATAAAACGTTTGTTTTCCTCATGGATTTTTCTGTGGTTTGTCACTAGATGTTATCCAAGAGCTCAAAGGGCAGCATTATCTTTGTGTGGCAGACAAGGAAATGAGGTTCTTGAAAACACATTCTGAACTCAGAGAGATTCAGTAACTCTTAAGTTCTGGTTTGGAGATTGTCCTTGGGCTGGTTTTTCAAACTTGATATGGTATTCCTATTTATTGATTTTTAATCTTTACTCTTAGGGATCTTTTCCTATTCAGACTCTTGCCCAGTCTCTCCTAGTTTTCTTTCTCTGATCTTTCTCTATTTCATGCTTTTCACATCAACTTCCTTTAACTTACATCAGTCTACCAGTTTATTTACATCATCAATCCATTCAACAATATTCATAATTTCATTTACATTAATTTCTTCACCAGTTTAAGCTGTCTTAAATGCCTTTTCCTTCCATCACATTTTCCCATCTCTGCACTGTCTGTCCTGGGTTCTGACACCACTGATGGTGTTATGGACTTGACAGAGGAATGTGTTCATCTGAAAAATGGGTATGAGAAGGTTGATATTTTGCTATTGTTTTGGAATATTTCTTTTTAGTACTGTTGAATTACTCATTCCAGTTCTTAGTGGTGGGACACAAGCTCCTGTGTCAGCAAAACCCTGATTTTGATCTGAGACAAACAAATAAGGGAGAGTGTTGCAGTGCCACTATCAAGCGCCTAGTCAAACTTTGATAAGATACCAAGCTTTGGTATCTTATCTTCTGTACAGTTCTTTCCTCAACTTCACTCACATCAGCCCTAATCTGTGCTTTTCCTCCAGCCAAACAGCTGTTAGTCTTTCCCATTATTTCCTTCATTTATCCCAGTCACTTCATCTCTTTTCATAACTCTCGGACACTCATCAGGTGTCAGAGTTCCTCCCTCTTTCATTTCCGTGAACATCTCTAGGTTTAAATTTTATTCCCTTCTGCGTTCAGATTAGAATTCCTCTTGTCACCATCTGAGTAACAAGATAGTTTTTTAAAACAAAACCAAAAACCCTCACAAGCTGCTGCTCTTACTTTGAATGCCTTGGCCTTCCTTGGAGGGCAGCAGCGGGGAGCATTATGGGGATATTTTGAGCTTCAAGAATGGAGTATATAGAGGTTTCAGCTGATTGCATATGTTCAGTAGAGGCTGTTACAAGTGTCAAACAACAGCTATTTCAAAACCTTATAGTCACACAAAGTTTGGGCACATTTTAATGTTATCTGTATGAACTGTTTCACTGACATGAGGTTATAACTTTTCTGAGTATTCCAGAGAGCTCAAATTCCCAAAATATTCATCTTTCCAAAAATATTCTCAGATGTATTTTCAATTCCAGTGAAAAGTTCTCTTCCTTCTTTTTCTTCCTGCCTTTCAGAAACCCACCCCAAATATAATAAGTGTTGGAAATTTTCCATGAAAAAAAGGTGGTGTTGTCTTTCAAACACCACTGAAAAAGTTTCAGTTCAAACTTAAAACTTGAGGAAATTATGGATAACTAAACCCTGGAGTGCTTTCATGGGAACTAACAGGCTATTTTAGAAACAAGCAGACTGTCCCATGTGAAGGGAGTCTTCAATTTCTGTGTCATGAGGCTGATGATGGCTCACTTTAAATGCTGAAAATACATAGGAAGATAGTGCTTTATTGGCTAGAAGCATGAAATCGCTTGTGTTGCTTTACTCTGGTCTTTAGCTGTAGTAATGTGAATTGGTGGGGTAACTACTAAATCAGTTACACTGAGAGTGTAACTGTTTGGGTTTTGCATACGAAGAACTGACTTGTTTTTAATTTATTCTAAATATCGTGTTTTAATGTTGAGTTATTGTGTAATATCTTCATCATTAATTAGTAGAGCAAGACCTGATGGAGAAGTAAATGTTTATCAGAAATGTCTGTTGGAATCTTGCCTTTATATCAATCCTTTGGAATATATAATGAGAGATAAAGATGTAGGAAGTATTAAATAATCCCTTTTAGCTAGATTACAGGGCAGAATTCGTCTCACCTATTTCCAGTTACCTTGCCTCAGGTAGTTAGGTGGGCTCTTTGAGCAGGAGAGAACCCAATACACCCTTGTGACTGAACTGGATTTGCTCCCTGATTAGCAGTTTGTTTCATATCTCTTGTTATCTTTTGTTTCTCATTTTTTTTCATTTGAGGTCATGAGTGTGTGTCTGAATTTACAGCTTATTATGGAGGGGCTTGAGTATTTGATGTAATTTGTTTCATTTTAATTGGAACTCTTCCTCAAGGCCAGTTGAGGGAACTTGGCAGAAACCACTTCGGACCTGTATGCTTCCTCAGTTCTGACAAGAAACCCATTGATGATGGAGAGTCTTAGTCTGAATATTGGTGGTCATTTCCCTCAAACAATGACCTCATCTGTCTCCCCATGAAGAGGTTGAATAAGCTGGTTTATATTTAGCTTTAAGAAAAATATTTGTCCTTCAGTGACTTCCATTGCATTTGGTGTGTATTTGGAGGTGGGATGAGATGAGGAAAGAGACATAAACCCCCATCATTCTGCTCTCGAGCTCCAAAGTCAGAGAGCATAAACACCTGGACTTCACGTTTTCAGGCTTTAGAAATTCTGATGATGTGACATGATTATTGTTGTATTTGAGAGGCATAGTCAGTGCTTATAGTCAAAAACCATGGCACCGTTACGTGTTTAGTGGGTGTAATGGTTCCCTGAATCACCTGGTGAAAGGGAGAGACTATCCCTTTGATTTTAAGGGCTCAGGAAGACTGAGCTCCTGTATTTGGTGTCAAAGTTATGTCCTGTCAATGTCAACTTTCCCTAGGTCTCTAGAGACAGGTAGGAAATGGAATGTGTGAAAGAACATAAGATTAGGAGCCAGCTTTGTAATGTTTTATACTAGTTGGACACACACTATAGAAACAACCAACCCTGTGTAAGACACACCTTTAGCCGTGCTGATTCTGAAAAAACAAGTTGGGAAGGATCTAAAATAACACGGTGGGAAAGACGTCTGGACCACCTGCAAAATCAGAGCTCTCCTGGATCTCTGATGAGGACATGCAACTGTTCTTGTGTACTTGGGACTATCAGACTGCTCAGGACAGGGCTCTGCCTGCCCCACAGGATTTGGTCAAAAAAAGTCCTATGTTCTCTACTGTATTCCACTGGAACTGAATGATACCCAAAGCCATGCACTGTCAAAGGCTGGGCTTGGTCGCTTTCCATGACTGGCATTCACGGATGGCAGAAGTGTTTTTCAAGGGGATTTTAGCCTCATTGCCTCAGTTGAAGGAAGACCTGAGTAGGTCTTTCGGAGAGCGAGCCTGAATCTTATTCAGTAAACTACGCCAGCAAAGCCAGCTTTCTGCCGACAAACTGTAGTGTGTGTCTTCCAAACCTGGCAACCAGAGTGGTTGGATGTGCCACCTAAAGCCAAATTCATTGCACACGGTGACCCGTGTTGGCCCAGGGCTGGTTGGTCGAGTACCATGGACAGGGGCAGCTCAGCCACAACCTGGCCAGGAATTGGGGCTTAACAGCCTTGTTGGAAAACACCTTGTAAGCCTGCACAGTTGGTGCCAAGTCAGTTATTACTGAGTGCATGTAAACCCTCCTGAGCTTTTTTTTGCAGGCATACCCTATTTAGTCCTCCTACGCAATTGTGTTTGGTCCAGAGCTATACAAGGCTCTTAAAAAGCTGTCTAATAGATTTTAAAAAAAACTACTCCTGCCTGTATCTTTGAGAAAGTACTACAGGTGTTTGTGGAGTCCTCTCTGGGAGTGTTTTCCAGATGGTGCTGAGAAAACCGTTTTTGAATGCCTATTTAAATGAATTTCAAGAAGTCATGGCCTGCACTCTTTATATGATACTTCATTTACCACAGAGATCAACCATTGATCTTTAACGCCCTCTGTCCCCAGTGGTATTAGAGCTTCATGTGAGCTAACCTGTAGTGGAAGTATTGACAGGCTTCTTCCAGATGTGTATCAGAATATATTGCTTGGTTACAATCAGAAAGATGTTTGCCTGTGGTTACCCAGAAAGGGCTGTTCTAAGATGCATGCCCTTGCAAAGGTTGTGACAGAAAAAAAAAATACATATTGGGGCTTCTGTTGGAGCTTTTCTCTATCCTAAAATATTTCACTACTGGAATTTGACATCCTATGCTTGTTTCAGACAAGACCAGGTACAACACAGATAGATAGACAGATAGATAGATAGATAGATAGATAGATAGATAGATAGATAGATAGATCGATCTATATGATATAGTTGGGCCAGGAAAGCAGTCCTTATTCCTCATAAACCGTAAGGATACTGAAATGTGAAATGCTCAAGTACCCCATGAGTACTTGAAGAATAACTAATGGTTACTCTCAAGAATCTGAAATTTCTTGGTATGTGGTCAATATGAATAAGGCAACA
This sequence comes from Struthidea cinerea, assembly GCA_013397865.1. Taxonomy (NCBI): domain Eukaryota; kingdom Metazoa; phylum Chordata; class Aves; order Passeriformes; family Corcoracidae; genus Struthidea; species Struthidea cinerea. Next base: position 202,724 of record VZTI01000335.1, on the reverse strand, counting down.
CATATTCTCTCTTTGATTTATGGGTTCTTCCCCCATTCTGGACTTGCAGTTGTCAGGGAAACTGAGGATTGTTATGACTACTCTAGCCTTTGTGCATGGCACTGTGAAGAGCCATGCACCAAATCATAGTGGATGCAGGTGGAATGATCCATACTTGAGCACAGCTTCAGCACTGTAACCAGTACATGGGTTCTGACATAGAGCCTTAAAATTTTATTTCTCCTGAAGCCTATGGAGGGGCATGGCAGTGATGATATTGGCCTTTGAATTAAACTTATGTATGAATTAGGGTAAAAGTAAGCTCCTGGTGTACTTATTTATAGCTAGGTTGCTGGTTTTTCCAGCATGTGTCTTCAGTAGCATTTTTTGCCTGCAGAAGGGAGGGAGAGCATGGTGGACACCAATGCTTTAAGTTGTAAAATAAGCTTACATAACATCAAATTATTAGAAATAAAATGTGCTGCATTCTCTGCATTTTCAGAACAATTTCTGCATGGAAGAGGTAGAATATTTCTAAGTTTTACTCTGCAGTCAAAAGACCAAGAAGCATGAAAGAGATTATCTGCTAATGACATCATTCCAAACCTGAGCTTGTAGTTAAAACATAAACAGGTTGCTGTGGAGTTATAACATTACAGTTTGCTGCTCCTTATAAGGTGATGGTACAAGAAAAATTGTTTCTTCTGATTGCAAATTACCCTTAAAAGAGCTGCTTCAGCATACAGGCATGAGGTGTGTGCACCACGACCAAGTCCCACAGTTATGCCTTTAAATGTTGTAAACCAGAATGGTTCTTACCAGCATTAATTTGCAAAGTTTTATTTCAAACTAGATTAGGATCTGATGGGCTTGATTGTGCTTTTGTTTATTGTACTGACATGAATAGGAGTTAACTCTTGACATGTGTGTGAAACACAAATTTGGTCTAGAATCCTAAATAATTAAAAATAAGAGTCTTCCAAGTCTTCCATATTTATTTGCCTGTCTCTTGTAATGTTCAAGCAAACAAAAACACAGCAATCTTGATAAATATGTTCATATTGAAAAAGTAATCTTTATTTTTCCTACACATTGTATTGACGTTTACTGGCCATTTTTCTTTTCAAAAGAAACATGAAACACAAGAGCTTCTTTTATGTAAATGCTCTGAAGTTTGTGAAAAATAATCAGGATAATGCAGTGCTACTTTAGCCAAAGAGCTCATTTTTCAATTGTGTTCTTTTATGTTTATTTATAAGTTTAAAAAAAATAAAAGTCTTTAGATTAAAACAGCAGATTGCTTGGTTATCCTGTGAGAACACAAACACATGACTACACATAATGAAATGCCAGTAGATGTCTTATTATATACTTTATATACAGTACATAGGACTGTGATTTCTCTAAATAGAGTGATTGATTATTTTGGTTTGGTATTTCTAGTTTTTCCCCCAACACTTGTGTTCACGACGAGAACCACATTGCGTTTGAGGCCTTTTTTATATGCGCTAATAACTTGAAGGCATTTTAAATCTATATTTTTCTCACTGCTAATGAAGAACATTGCATGCTATATTTTTGGAAATTCTTTCTCTTGTTTTGTCTTATTTTTCCAGTCAAATGAAATTCAGAGACCCTTTAGTCAAAGAAAAGAAAATTTCAGTTTTTCATTTCTTCTTGATGATTCACATGTTCTTTATATCACCATTACTGCCAGCAGATAAGATCCAGCAAATCAAAATCATAGAGACAGCTTTGCTTTTGCAAAGCAATATTCCCACTGTAACAGGTGTTAAGCTTTCCTTTGACATCTCTTTGCAGTAGAGCAGGCTATTATATATGTCTGTCAGTGAAAAGACAGCCTCAGCTGCCTCTACTCTAGCTGGAAGAACATAGGGAAAACATTAGTTTGCTGTTCCAAAAGAGCAGAACAAAATGCCATTCCTTCCCTGTCCTTCTGCACTATTGCTGTCTGTTCCCATATTCCACACCATCCACTCCACTGGTCTAGAATGTGTTAAATTCACTGGTTTCTTGTTAATTTGTTGGGTCTGAAATTCTTTCATTTCTTGATCCATTTATTCATGGACATGCATAAACAGCTGCAGCAGTACAAAGTTAAGTGGCTCCATTGAGTGGGAGAGGGAAATGATCTTCCAGTGACGGCACTGGCCATTTCAGAGTGCGAGTGGAATTCTTGCTCCAGTGACGTGACCGAGACAACTTTGGTTTCTTCCTGCTGTTACTGGCCTGGGGGTTGATTTCAGGTAAGGCACTTTTGACTCCAGCTGTTTCAATTTGACCATCTGTAAAATCTTGAGCTATTCTATTTCCTTTTTCTATTTTTTTTTTTTTTTAAGTTTGTAGGCAAAATTATATATTCGCAGTATTCTCTCAAACATACATAGAAAATGCACTCAACATGACCTGGCAATGTGCACTCACAGCCCAGAAAGCCAGCCATGTCCTGGTCTTCATCAAAAGGAGTGTGGCCAAAAGGTCAACAGAGATGATTCTGCCCCTCTGCTCTGCACTCACGAGACCTCACCTGGAGTGCTGCATCCAGCTCTGGGGCCCCAAACACCAGAAAGATGATGACCTGATGAAGTGAGTTCAAAGTAGGGCCGTGAAGATAGTCATAGGGCTGGAGCACCTCTCCTATGCAGACAGGCTGAGGGAGCTGGAATTGTTGAGTCTGGAGAAGGGAAGGCTTTGAGGAGACCTTAGAGCACCTTCCAGTGTCTAAACAGGGCCTACAGGAGAGCTGGAAAGGGATTTTTTATGGGAATTTGTAGTGATAGGACAAGGGGGAAATTGCTTCAAACTGAGAGAGTGTAGATTTTAGATTAGGTAGTAGGAAGACATTCTTTACTGAGGGTGGTGAGGCACTGCAACAGATTTCCCAGAGAAATTGTGGATGCCCCATCCCTGTAAGTGTTGATGGGCAGGTTAGATGGGGCTTTGAGTAACCTGGTCTAGTGGAAGGTGTCCCTGCCCATGCAGGGTGGGAGTGGAAGATGATCTTTAAATTCCATTTGAACCCAAACAATTCAGTATTTCTAACACTTCAGACTTCTCCTCATTGTGATCGGAATTGGTTTATGCTGTTTGAGGGCAGAAGGACCAGGGCCCTTTCTGCTGCTGGATGAGAAGGAGGAGACTGCAGTGGTGGAAATGGGAAGGACTGCTGAGAAGTGATCTGGAGAACTCTATTTGCAGCTGCTCCAAAAGAGATGGAGTAGAGCAGTGGTTGGTTGCCACAGCTCAAACACATCTCCAGCAGTAACTACCAACCTTTTGACCTTGTCTCTTCATTTTGTTGCCACAGTCTCCGCCAGCCTGTGTTTTTCAGCACAGGGAAGCAACACTGTGACTGTTTGACTACTCTACTGGTCTGCTGCCTTAGGGAGGTGCTCAAACTGTGGGTGTGTGGGCTGTCACTGTGTTTCTGGAGTTACTTCTCAGAAGGTGCCACTAGTTTTATTAGAGGCTGGGTAGAGAAAGGGAAGAATGTCTTAGTTAATATTTTTCTTCTCTTCTTTGGAAAAAGGAATAGAGATGAAGTATTTATGCTTTTCAACACAGCACACCTAACACAGCTAAATGAAGAAGGTAAGTTCCCTAGAGCCACTGGGTGTCTGACAGAGACAGACTGCTCAAGAAAACTGTGAAGAGGAAAGCTCAGGATTTATTCATATGTTTCAGGAGAGTAGCCAGAGAATCACTTAGGTACCTAAAGCCAGCTGATACTTCGAGAGATGACTGCTGGGAAGAAAGTGTTGAATTCATCTAAAGCAAGCCAATGAACTTGTAAATGTTTTCAAAATAATGGCACAATGCATAATAGGCGTAATATTTGTATTAGAGTGCATCGGGGGGGGTAGATACCCACAGGAATTCATATACCTTTTTCTAAGTACTCGTATATGAAGCAGGATTAAGGTTGTTACAGGTTTGCTTTTCTTTATCAGATTAAGTTATTAGTGTGTGTTGTGAGACACAGATTACAGCTAGGTTCCATTTTGTTTGACATCTAACTCTTTTCAGGAGCAAAGTATCAAATAGAATCTCGTTGCTCAAGGCAAAGGAGAATTGACACCCATTCTTTGAATCCAGTTCTACGCTGTTTTTGAGATGCAAAATCCAAAGCGAATGAAGTTCTCTAGTGCATTACAGATGTTGACTGGGAAAGAAGGCAAAATGCTCTTCCTGCCATCCTTATTACCATGGCTTACCCATTCTGCCCCTTCAGGTTTGAACTGTTTCAAGTTTGCCTCCTAAGAATCAGAGGTGGTGTTGTGCTGTGGGTATTCCTAATACAGTGGCAAGTCCATTGGTTCCTGCCTTTTTTCAGTGTGGTTTTCTTTCATGGGATATTGCAGCCAGCCCTGTACTGGCTGGAGAGTTGTGGGCTGCTTCTCCAGGGTTATATGTATGATTGGTGTTCTCTGTGTCAGAATTACTAAATTTTTGGTCTCAAAATAAAGCTCTTGTCTAGCAGTCTTGGGTCCCCCTTAAGCGAAAAGTGACTTGTAAAAATGACAGCTGACTCTCTACCTCAGACCTTTCTATTGCACTTAAAAGCCAGACTAAATCACCATGAAATTAAATTTGTGTTATTAGTGCTGTGCTCCTGATACCCTGCGTTCTGTCAGGCTTCCTACTTTGAATGAGACAGGTCACATAACACAAAGTCCTGCTTTCCAGCACTGAGTGCTGATAAGTCATGCAGACTGCAACAAGCAACCATTACTTGATCTCTCATGATGTCTCATTTAGGCCTCTTTAAAGTGAGAAATTACAGGTGTTGCTCACATGTTTTCATATGCCTTCATTTGGTTTTAGAAACTTCTTGTGGCAGTTCACTCTCTTTTGTTTACTTTCTAAGAGTCATGTTAGTTATGACTTTGATTGGATTGACTTTTTGCTGTTCAAAATTCAGGCTATAAAGATACCTTGCATGGAAACTCTGAAAATGAAAGCAGTAGAGGCATTGTTCTTTCACTAAATACTGTGAAATTGTCGTAAGGAGTGAGTGATTTCAAATTTAACTTTGATAAATTTCTTTGAAGTGGGAAGAAAAAAGAGGAAAATATTTCTACTTCAGTGAGGAGAGGCTAGATTTAGGAATTTTCTTAAGCTTTTTGGGTTCTCCCTCTGCAGGCACGGAAATTATATTCTAGTAGGAACTGGTGGTGAAAGTGGTGTGAAACATCTCCTTTCCATGTTCATCATTATCTTGGACCTTAAACAAGGCAATGTCATCTCTTGTTTGTAGCATGCATTTTGTTGTAAAACCAGAATTCCGAAACCACTGCAAAGGTCTGGGCTTTTTAAACATTATTTGAAAGATTTTGTACGAATAAACAGCAATCCTTTTTAAAACTAATTATACACATATGAAAGCATTTATCATGAAGTGGCCAATTTTTTATGATACTGTAAGAATTTTGAGAGAGGGATATGTAAATTCAGTTACATACAGTTAAATATTTTTATCTGCAGATATGCATCTGTATACATGCTGTATATTTAAAAGCAAGGATATGTGCACAAAAATAGCCAAACATGTTACTGCACAATGCAGGGAGAAAAAAAAAAACATTGCTGGACTGCAGAAGTGAACTGGGAGAAGAAATTTACACTGCAGTAATGCATTTAATCTGTATTTGAATACTTCCTAACCTTCCAGATCTCTGAAATTTATTTGCTTAATCATACTTGTAGGTTCTAATGTAGGTGAGTTTGGAAAACTACAGGGAAAATATTACCCTGTTTGGAAGGCACAATTCTTTACGTGGGTCCTGACTGGTCTCGCTCCATCTGGAGTGCTTGTGACTGGTTGTGCAAGGAAACAAAGACACAGTACAAAAGCTACAGCAGGAAAGCACCATGGCAGCTCTACTCACAGAGAATATAATACATAGCTAGCCTTTGAGTTCTTCCGTCTGTAAGCTCCATATTCTTCATGTCAATTAGATCAGGAATGTGTGTGGTGTGTGATGCGTATAGAAGGCTTGTTAAAGTTGGCAGTCTAGATTTAAGAAAAGAAGGTGGTGAAAGAAGACAGGAGGTAAATGCAGCAGTATCTGATTTCAGCTTTATAGCTCTCGAGGGCTCTGAGGGCAGGCAAGCTCAGTGTGACCTTGGAAATCCACCTGAGACTCTGGTGCCTCGCTCTGTCTCTGGTTTACATTTTACTCTCCAGCGTTATGAAATGTCATGTAATTAAACCCTCAGAGAAATGAAAGGAGACCGTTGAATCTCATGAGTTTAGAATATTTTTTTTTCCTTTTCCTTGAATTTCACTTGTTAGTGAAAAATGATAGATAGATAGACAGACAGATAGATAGACGGACAGATGGAGGAAGAGGATCTACCGGTTTTCTACGTGCATTTATGAATAAGGATTGTTAAGGAGGTAGTAACCACACCTCAGGCTGAACAATTAGCTCTACCGGTGCTGATTCCACAAAGTGGCCACTTTTCATGGAGCATGTGAAGTGCAGGGAAAGGTTTTACTTATTTTGTTAATTGGATCATTTCCTTCAAGTGTGTTCTTAAAGTCCTTTGACTAATGAGAAAACTAAAAAGTGTTTCTTTTGGCAATAGTTAAATAAAATATTGTGTTGGAAATCATCCCAAGAAAAGAAGGCATTCTCAATGTTCAAGAAAATCCCATCTCTCACGTTTTGAAAATTTCTGTTCAGATGAGTGAAAATTCCTCCTTATGTTTCCTTCTGGAAAGTGAGGGAAGGAAGGGAGGAGAGTAAAGTGAGAGGGAAATATGCATGTGGTCAACTCAAAATTAATTGCTTTGCTAATGCTACCATTCCTCTGATTGACCTTTCCAAGGTGTTACCATGTTTACATTATAAGCTGGACCAGCTGCCTGAAATAGGTTATGTGGTGGTAAGTGGTGTTGCCTCCCTTTGACCCCACTCAGGAATTCAGAAAGGGAATAAGGGAATTAATTGGGTGTTTCTCAGAGGCAGCCTCAGCAGCAGTGTGGGGTACCCAGTTGCTGTAGGGCTCATTTTGGGTTTGGGGGCTTCTTTCCATTTCCGTTTCATTTAATAAGCATATTGCAAGGAAGGAATTCATTCTTCTAAGAAAAGATGTGGTAGGAAAAGATTGATCAAAGATATGGTGGGTAAAGATGACTCTCTACTAGCCTTTCCTGCTGAAAAGCACCATTAGGAAGAATTGCGAGGTTTTATGGGGATAGGACCATATAGTCTGCAGAGTTTGTCTAGAGATTTATGTAGTTTGGATAAGCATTCTGGCTCTGAGCCCTTCTGTATGTTAAACTTGAAATGAGATTAAGGGAGGTGGGAAAGAATAGACTTTATTTTTTTACTGCTTGTACCAGCAATGTTGATTCTTTCTCTCACCACTTCATATTTTATTTCTTTTTGTAAAGTCACTTGGATTGGATGGATTATAGGCAACCTATTTATGTAGCCAATTTAGAAGCATTTTCCCAAGTTGATATGCAAAAATGGAGCTCTCAGAGGTTCACACAGAGCGGTATTTTGGAGTCTGAACACTTTATTGTGAAGATGTGAAACAGTTTAGTGCCATTTATTATGTGGTGGTTGTGAAATAATTTTTACAGGTTTACATCAGCTATAGTACTGCAGTGTTGATTTTGTAAAGCTCTGAGATTTTCTTACACAGTAGCCAGCAGCTGTCCTTATTTAGCTGATAGCTATTGTTTACATTTATTTTTTCTTCTATTTGACTGCAAAATGTGAATTACTGTCTTTCAAGCTTTTCTGTTGCTTTTACACTTTGTGCTAACATAAATTTCTGTAGATCGAGCAGTGAATCAAAATGAGTATGTTCTAGTTCCACATTATTTTCTACACCAATAAAGCAACTTAGGTGTTTTATTTATTTTTTAACTTTTCCATTATTTGTACTGTATGGGAAAGTGAAAGATTACCCTTTGTCCTTGAGCAGTCAGAAGGGATGAGATTAATTAAAATTAATTCCCAGTTGCAACTATGAAATGAAAGTAACAATTCTAGAGATGCGAAGAGCAGGAAGACAACATACACCCATTTCATTTCACAAGCAAGGTAATTTACCCAATTTTGTTTCACAACTTGTTTTATAAGAAGAGGTTGTTCTGGATGGTAACAATGATCAAATTGTTAGCGGCATTCTCCCAGACATAAGGATACCAGCCCCAAGACAAGGTGAGATGTATTTTGAATAGATGCTTGGAGCTAAAGATGCCCATCCAGGACAAGTGGGAGGCCATAGGAGCAGCAGCCTGGAGGAACAGTGGCCTAGAGCAGATCAGAGGTCTGTTGCCTCTCCTGTCTCATAATCTGCACTTGCCAGAATTTTTTGTGTACAGCAGCAGGATGCTCAACATTCTCTTAGAGTTCAGTAGGGTAATGAGAAATTTTTGGCGTTTTGTGACATTTAATCAGTGTTGCCATTGAGAAACATGGATAAAGAGAGAAGGTGTCCCAAATCCAGAGAATAGATTGGAGGATGACAAAGCTGTGCATGATGGATGGTGGGTGGTGTTTTGTGGAAGCTCAAGGATAGCAAAGCTGATCTGCAAAGTACCTCTGGGTATGTCACCTGAGTTACTGTCCATCTGAAATAACTCTTGCTTCTTCAAGCTCCAAGTATTGTTGCAATGATGTCCTGAACTTTTAAAATCATGTCTGGTGAAGCAACTTCTGCCAATGTGACTTCTATCATAAACCAAAGATACCTTATAGATTTGTTCGTTACTTTAGGCTGTGTAAACAGTTAATGGGAGAAGTATTTATTCTGTTAAATTAAATGGCAAAACCCTGTGTGAGGAACCTCACAATTTCATTCCACTTATGCATCATGAGAATAATGAGGGATTCTTTTACACACACCTTTTTTTTTTTTTTTTAAATGAAACAAGGATACCAGCTCAAAAGCAAACCAAAGCAATCTAATAAAAAGGGTTATCGCAGATCACACAGAATATTCTGAGTTGGAAGGGACCCACAAGGAGCATTGAGTCCAACTCTTAAAGGATTAGAATGTTTATAAAGCCAAGTTTTCCAGACATTGGAAATAAGGCTGCCAGTCCTCAAAGTTCAAGGAGAGAAAAGAGATGGTGATGCTACACATTTTAAGGTTCCTGACATAGAGGGAGAGAGGTTTTAACTGAACCTCTGCCACAGTATTAGTATGTATCGTGCTCGCTAGGGAAGTAATTTCAGTTCAGCTTGTCAGAAAGTATCATTATGTTCCCTGTCAAGGTGTGTTTATTGTTTTCTGGGGGGACAATCTGAGACTGTACTGCACAGAGCTGAACCTAAACTCCAAGTACTATTATATCAAAAGGTATTCTCAAATACAAATCAGATTATCAAGATTATCAAGTGTCTCAGATGTGACATCCAGAGCTAGTGGAAGCCCCAACTACTCTGCAGAACAGAATATTTCTTTACCTCATCAATGTGCTATGCAGAAAAAGTATTCAGACCCGTGAAGCACTCAGTGTATTGATGAACATCATCCTGCAGGAAATGAAATATTCTGTCTTCACAGGAGGTTTGCAGTAAAAAATTCCTAGGACCACACACTGAGAGAGTGCTTTCTAGGCAGTACTTTCCAGCACTTGCTTTGAATGAGGAAGTACTCCAAAGCTCAGGAATAATGTTTCTTGAAATTGATTTTGACGTCGTTAAATTTGTGCACAGAGTAGGCTGAACAAAGTTTTCTACTGGAATCTTAATTCTGGCATTTCTTGACGTTTCAAGTACTTGAGTTTTGTGTACCTAATGTTCTTTTAACTTCTTTCTAAGTACCCAGAAACAGCTAATTGCCCATGACGGATTTGTCTTGTTTGTGGACTAATTATTCCATAGATGCATAGCCTTCTACACCAGTTATGCACAGATGATTTGGGTTCAGTCCACATCACTTACTGGAGAAGTGTTGTGCAGAAGTGTCCGTGATACTTCCAGGACTGGTTTGGGTCTGGAAGTAATTTAGCTGCTTCCATGTGAAGCCTGATGTTATTGCTCATAGAGCAGAGCTCAGCAACCTTGCTCCAAACTAACACAAGGAGCTGTAAAACACTCCTGTCTCCAAATTGTCTCTGCCCCATCTTCTTAAATGTTAAGTGTTATCCTGGGATCTTATAACCATACAGTCCTAAGTAACTCCGGCTAAGGGGGTGCTGACCAGTAATACGGTCATAGAAACATGCTTGGTTCATATGAGGATTACTAATAAAGCTGTGGTCACTGAATCGTAGAATAATCAGCAAAAGGAATTAAATCACCCAAAAATACTCTTTGTAAATAAAATGTGATTGTTATCCTGCATTTCTCATTTACGTGGTTACTGATAAATAAGAAATGTAGATGTTCAAACCTGAATAAATCCACCACTTTCATCTTCATATTCAGCCATCACATGATTGTCTCTCCCTGCCGTCACATAGATGACAACTGGTTACCAGTGACAGACCTTACATTCTTAGGTCAAATTAAGCTTATGCCCCCAAGTATTTTCCTTTTGTTCTTGAATCTATTTTATTCACATTTTTATATAGCAAGGAAATAAAAGCAGAGATCCTCTGTTCTGTCTTTCTGTCAATCAGAAATTAGTGTTCAAACAATTTTTGTAAATGTCAACTGCAAATTTTGAGAAGGGGAAAAATTAGGACCGGTGTGCATTCTGCTTAGCTGTCCACCTATTGAGTCAGCAGAAAAGTCTGAGCATGGCACTGATGATTTCATTATGTTTCTCTTTAAGAATTGCTGTAATAAGGTGGGATTCAGAATTCAAAGGAGTTCCACTATCACCGTGCTGAAGGGGAGAAAAAAAAGAATAGAGGGATTAGAAGAGAATTACAGTTAATTTGGAAGGAATCTTGGCTCATTATCTGAGATGAATGAGCAGAGACACAAAACAGCATTTTCAGTCAATATTTTGGAAGAGTGTGAGCTCTGTACTTAAAGGGATTTGTAATTATGTCTCTTGCCTGCACCTTTCTCGTGGGAAGTCCACTTCAAATGGGAGATATGAACTTGTGACTTGAGCACATTCTTTACTGTGAGATTTGAAAGGAGACTGTATAACCCTAAATTTCACATAGCAGCAGACATACTTGAAACAAAAAGAAATAAAAAGCACATTTAATGAAGTGTTGTATTGGTTTGCTTTCTAGTGCTGACTTTGGCTTTGTTTAGCCAGTACTTAAAGAGTAGAGCCTTTCATTAATTTGCCCTAACAAGCATAAATTCAAGAGATGAAAGTGAATTCTTTAATGGCATGCACATTACTGCAGGGTGGAGTCTATCTGAAACATTAGAGACAGGCTGAGCATGCTGAAGAGCAATAAATATCTGAAAAGAGTATCAGGAATTTTGTTTCAGCATCTTTCATGTTGTAATTACAATGAAGGAAATTAGAAAGATACACTCACTGTTGATTTTAAGACAGGTAAATGAATAAAAAGTGACAGATGCATTCTTTTTCATAAAATCATTGGATATTGGGATCCATCCCTCTGTAGATAAAAGACACAGATCTTGATTCAAACAGCTTTTATTTTCAGGCCATTTGGTTTGATTCATTTTTAGCCAACACACTATGGTGAGGAGGCTGGGACACTGTGAGAAAGCCTTACTTCCAGTCCTGTCTTTGCTTTGAGCAGACATTTTCTTCTCCCACTTTGCTTAGGAGCTCTTTTAATTTAGTTGCTGGATTTAAAGCATAGTGAGTTCTTATTTATCCTACTGATTCCTGCCCTTGAGTCAGTCCTTCTTGAGCAGGGGAGGAATCTTTTATTCAAGGATTTTGGATGGTTTGGAATACAGTTAAGAAAAATATTACTTTCTGTGCTGCTCTATAGTGCTCTTTAAATCAGTTGGTTTCAAGATAATAAAAGCATTGAAGAAATCTCAAGTTTATATTAAAACGCATAATTTTAAAAAGCAGATCTTCTTTACCTTTTTTTGACACTTATATTTCAAACACTACTCAAGTGCCCTGGAATGATCTAAATACATCTGTGCTGTGTATTCACTTGTTGCATTCCTGTCTGCTGAGAAGATGAAAGCCAATGCATCCCTTTAGAGGAACTTGTGGACTTGTCTAAAATCATGTAGCTGTTGTCACTTATGCAACAAGAAATTTAAAAAGTGATACCTACTTAATGTGTTTTGTAGTGCTTCCTAAAATATTCTTTCTTTTACTGTGCTTTTCACGCATGGTACCTCACGTTGGAAGAAGAGGGAATGGTGTTTGGAATACATCACCAGGTGAAGGAACTATGTGAGAATTAAGAAAACAGCTTTATATTGAAGTAAAATAGCTGGAGAAGTTAACTTTTATTTTTGTTCTCAGTGCATCTCTTCCCTGGTATTCCCCAAACATGCCTTATGCTAATGGCTAGAATAAACAGTGTTTGAATTTAGCTCGAGATCGGATGGCTTCCTGAGGGTCACTTTTGGCAGCATGCTTTGTTTCCTGCAAAACCCTCTGTGAGAAGTGATGTAAAACCCCAGTGGCAGGATCACTGTTTTCAGTGGTTTTCATTCATCTTTCTTTCACTGCTTTTCTGTTCTTCAGGAATATAATGTGTATCATTTTTAGAGGTCCAGGCTTATCGAGTGAATGCCACAATACATGAATTTTGGAGACTGGCTGTTGGCGTGGCAGTAGCAAAAGTAAATTTCCACGCCCCTGGAAATCATTCCAACTGTCTGTAAGCCTCTCTGCCAAACATTGGTTTAAGTGTATTTAGCTACCCTACTAATTGCAACGCTGTTATTCCAGGATGCCAGACTGAGCCCATGTTTACCTGCCCAGGGCTGGACCTTGGAGAATGGAGTTGAGCTTGGCAAACAAGGAACTGCTATCTAGGGAAATACTAGCTCTCATGATAGCAACAACTTGTTGCTACATGACAGCAAGAAATCATTGATCACTGTTATCCCTTACAAAGACTGTGCTGATGGAGCTGGGCAATGTTTGAAATTTCAACTGACACAGTTGTTTATATTTTTTTTTTCTATACCTCTAATACAAAGAATACAATACAATAATATATTCCTCTAATAAGAGGAGTTGTAGGGAAATATGAATGTAACATATTATTAAATTATGGGAATGTATTAAGATATTCCTGTAATAAGAGGAATACAACAATGCTTGGAATTGTTGGTTTTCCTCTTTTTGCTTCCCTGAGAATCTTCTTTATTTTTAGGAAAAAGGTAAATATTAGGAAATGTGGCTTTCCCCCCAAGAGAAACAGGGAAAAAAAGCTGTCAGTGAGAACCTATCACTTGCTCACTTCAAAACCACAAGTTTCATTTTGGAAGGTTTACAGTTGTACTAAGAAGAAGCACTGTTGATGACTAAAAATGTTTGGTATGTGAACACTTTTACCCTACCGTATGTCCTTTTTCTGCTCTAGTGTTAGTCCATTTGTTAAACAGCCCAGCTGTGCCACACTTTTTACTTGCCAGAGAGGGCAGGAGCCCCAAGACAGCATGCTTTTTTCCATAGTCACTGGCAAAAGAGCCTGCTTGCAGTCAGCAAAGATCCTGCTGATGTATAATAGAAAAAAAATTTCATGTATTCCCTCATACTTTCTTTGCCCCAGGTGCAATGACACACAAGAGTCCGACAATCAAAATAAGCTGGGTTTTCTTCTGAGACTGAGTCCTGGTTGTGTTTTCTTCTGAACCCACTTCTGACTCTACGGTGTTCCCCAGTCCAAAAGCTGAGTTCATTCTCAAAGCTTAGCTTTTCGGCATGTAAAGCAGATGCTGGAATTCCAAACTGATGTGCTGTATGTAATTGATAATGATTGATAAAAGACAGCTTGCACCTGCAGGACCTTTCTTTGTGCAGGGTAAATAGGTGTCTGAGGAGCTCAAGAAAGGGAGCTGCAGAAATTATCTTTTCCATTCTGCAAAGGTTGGTTTGTGTTTCCCTCTTTGTACCTTCAAAGTCAGGATTAGTATTGTTTACACAGACAGGAGGCTTATGTTCATGGTGATTAATGGAGAGGGAAAGGCCTTGAAATCCATCACATCTAGCACATTGCCTGACTAAATTACTCAATCAGCTCCCAAATAGAAGGGCTAAGGTATCACTTCTTAACTTGGGAGGCTCACTAAATTTCCCTAGCTTAATCCTAAATTGAAGTTACTTTTTTTTTTTTGAGACTTCTAGTTTAATGTGTAGTTTTTGTTTCTTGACTGTGTATTAATCTTCAGTTTAAATTCAGTTGAATTAAATTTAAATATTATGAAAGGGACTGAATATATGATTGGGAGAGTGAAAATGGAGCCAGACTTCAGAGGTGCACAATAAAAGGACAAGAGGCCTGCCATGGGCACTAGCTGAAATACAGGAAATTTGATTTAAACTTAAAAAATGAACAAAAAAATCCTGTGAGGGTGTCTGAGCACTAGCCCAGAGAGGTTGAGCAGCTACCTGGAGCTATATTCAACACCCAAATGGACAGAGTCATTATGCTCTGCTCTGGATTCCCCTAGTTTGAGCAAGGGGTTGGAGAAGGCAGGCTCTAGCATGACAAACCCGGTATAAAAGATTTAAATTACGTTAAAAGATAAGAAGAGACACCTAATCCTGAAACAGATCCTGATTTCTGCCCTAAAACCAAATCACTTCTCATTGGCTGCAGCATCAGTACGCAGTGCAAGAGTTCATAGCTGGGAGTTGCGGTAAGTCCATTGGAGATAAGTCTTCAGTATTTCCATGGGCGATGTCCTGCTCTGTTGTGATGCTTTTGCAGAATAGTTCACCTTCACAAGAAAATCTGGCAATCTCGTCATCATGTCCTGCTCCCTCAGAATTTGAGTTCTGAGGGCCAATGAGGAAGTCTCCCTAGAAAATCCTTTAAAACTCAAAAAATCTCAATTCTCAAGAAAAATATGTAACTCCATTTTTATACTGGAAAAACATTATTCCATGTTACAGCCAGTATTGACTCCATTAAGAAGCAGCTGCCTTAATTCAGCTCTATATATGCATATGTGTCATGTTAATTACAGGCTACCACACAGCTCTTTTTCCAAATGCATTTTGCTTCATGAGTCAGCATCTTTTAAAACCATCTAGTTAACCTTTCACTTTCTTCTTTTCTTCTGTCTTTTTTCCCCTTCTCCCATCTTCTTCCTTCTTTAATTTTTTTTGTTTTGTTTCTTTCTTTCCTTTTTGTTTATTCTTCCATGCTTTTAGTCAGCTTGCAAAATAGCAGTCCAATTCTCAGCTGTATTTGCTTGCTTATTAATAAGATATTTTAATTACATATTTCTCCTTCATGAGGTAATGTTTTTACCTATTGCTGTATAAGCTGTACCCTGTTTATTTTACATTGCTGTGTTATTAAACTTGTAAAACATGCTAGAACATAATGCATTTAAAGCGTGAGTGCTGCTGCGACATAAAATAGTGATTACAACAATTATGACTAATCATGCCAATCTTTTGTTATGCATATGTGTAAGCCAGATTTCAGTTCAGATAAAAAGGCTTTCAGTAGTTTAGCTACTGACAGAGTCAAGTGAGAATCCATCCTTTCTTTGCACCAATTTTTTAAAATAGCACAAAGGAGATACTGGAAGAGGAGCTGCTTTGGTGGGGGCTTTTGCACCATGGTGTGTATAAAGGACCAGCTTTTGATGAAACATGTCAGCTGATGAAAGGTGCTGTATCCCTTTTGACTTTGTTGTGTCCTGTTTTAAAGGCAAAAAGGTGGCAGAGGAAACATGGAGAGGAGAAAATTCCTCTATGGAATGTTTCTGTGGTGCGGCACTTGTGGTGTCTTTATGTATTTTCTGTTAAAGTAGATGGAGGGGAAAACTAAGATTAAGTTTGATCTGGAAGCCCACTATCTCTGCAAAAGACTTGAACTTTGAATAGTACTTTGGTCTGAACTAGACCAGAAGTTTCCAAAGTGCATAAGACTAAAAATTAGACTTTAAAGTGGTGTTGGCCAGCATAAGAACTTCTGAAGTATATCAGCAACGTAATGCATTGACATCTGTACAGAAATGGTTTTGCTTTGGTTAATAGCATTATTTCTGCAGTGTGTTTTTTTGTGAGATAGTTCAGTTTGTGTTTAATACAAGTTCAGCCCGTTGGTTATATGAGAGTTCTGAAAATCAATTCCTTAGCATGTTTCAACCATGATGTGTGCTATAATAGAACAAATGAACACAGGGTAAAAAAGCAAGGCTAAGAAAAGATTTGGGATTTAAAAAAAACTTTGGATAAGAAACAAAATATTCATGCATTTGTGGCCAGAAGCAAGATTGTTTTTATCTTCTAGATGACATTACATATATCTTCAATAGGAGTAAAGAAATGGGAATACCTATATAAATAGCAGATTTTGCACTGAAGTTAAACCAACCCATACAAATAGTAACAAAGGAAAAAACCAAACCAAATGTAAAAATTTTAGCTGGTTCTAGCCCTGCAGAGTGAGTGTGAGTCATGAGGTTTGTCACAGCGTTGCTTTGTAAGATCATTTTCAGAAGCAGTGGAGAGTCCAGCTCATCTGTTCTATGTGATGTTACCCCTTAGAAGAAGGAGCTCTCCTGTGATTTTGCTGATTTTCAAGTTGCTCGATGGTACAGAAGTTGTATTTAATAATGATTTCTCACCAGGGAAATTCAATATCCTAGGATATTACGGAGACAATAAGCTCTGCTCTGAGAGTGTGCATGAAAGCATGGTGGGAACGTGCTACAAGCAAAAGTAGAAGCTGCTGACTTCATGTCGGGACTGAGCTGAGTTGGAGATTTTGTGTTCAAGATGGTCCCACTTGTTAGCTGGGATCTTGCCTCTCTCTAATGAGGACAGACCAAGAAAGAAGTTTGAAGTATGGTTGTTTTCTTCAGAATTGCCACCTAGTGCTTTGTAGTAGTATATTAGGTAACTATATCACCTCCTTCCTGGGATCCCTCCCTCGACATATACCGAGTTTCTCTTGATCAGGATGTTTACTTTGATGGAGTTTGCCTTTTTGGTGCCCAGGATAGAATACCCAAACTAGCAATCAGTTTTCAAATGGAATGAATACAGTCACACAGACCCATGATTTCTCACTGATGATGATAAGATTTTAGCTAGCAATGAAAAGATGAATTTTAGTAGCTGCTGGTTCTTCGCCATTAGTTTCAGTCTGTTGTGCACACCCGCCTGTAGTTGTATGCAGCACGTGACATGCACCACGGATGCTGGGTATGAACTGCTTGATGAGCTTGGGCCAGAAGCTTCTTTGGGAGCTGAAACCTGCAGTGACAAGGTCTGTCTTTGGCCTGCTTCACCCTGTAGGTTTGCCTCTTCTGATGGAAGCAAATTCAATCACAAGACGCATCCCTGCCGTAATTGTTGACATGATGAGTATGAGTTTGACTCATTGGAAATTCTAAGATAATAGTTTTTCTGCTCGTTCAGTGATGTTGTTTTCTCTAAGTCAGTCTTGTGGTAAAATGGAAGCAGAGCAGACTAGAGAAGCAGGTGCGTGCGTGGGCAAGGAACAGCTTTGAAACTTTTTCCAGTCTGGGTGGGAAAACAGAATTAAAGTGATGTTCATTGTGATGAGGTTCTACTCTAGAGCTTTTCCTCTTTGGTCCTGTTAACTTTATATCCCAGGAGAGCATCAATACTGGCAAGTTTTCAGAGGCTTTCTTAAACCTCTTATTTCACAGAAATCTCTGAACTTTCTGGCTGGTCTGTCCTTTTCTAGCCTAAGCCTTTCCTAAGAAATCCAGCAATTTTCCACTTGAAAATAGCTATGGGTAAAGTCACACACTACTTTCACATAAGATTAAGGGTTTGACAAGGGTAGTGGGAACAAAGAAATTCCAGATTAGGTCTGTTTCGTATTTAAACCCCCCTCTCCCAGCCCCTTGTTGCACAATAGTAAACTTTGCTAATGCAAGTAGGTTGTTGATACACTTCCAAAAAGAATTCCAGTTAGCTGAGGGATGGGATTAAATGGATTAAATAGCCCCCTCATTTGTTGGTAAAGGAAAAAAAAAGTTTGGTTAAAGGCACATACAAATTTGAATTTAAGTTATTTTGGACTAGATTGGCCTTCTGAATTGCCTTGCAAATGAGGCTGCCCTCCCTTGGTGAGGCTGTGCATGTTGGTGGTGGCTGTGTGGGCATGCTGGGTGCGTGGAGTTTGCACTTCAGCCACGGCTGTTTCAGCAGAGCACAGTCATGGACTGGGAGGTAAGATAGCAGTTGGGTAGAAAAGCTTCGGAGAATGTAAAATGTCCTCTGTCAGTCTCAATTTAGTGCCAAACTGCTGTGTCTTGGTCAGCCAGACCCGAGCCCTGGGAGGGCCGAAGGACCTCCAGTGCACCAGCCTGCTCCTACACTGGTGTTTCTGGTGGCATCTTCCATTTTGGCTGTGTAGTGTGGCTATGGTGAGGAAATTACCTTTGACTCCTCAGCACAGACACTTGACGTGGTATGAAAACCAGCATTCTCCTTTTAGGTCTACTTGTGGCCTTCTTTTCTTAAGAATTTGTGGGGCATCAGCTTTGTACAAAGTATACAGATTCTCCTTATCTTACTCTACCTCTTAATGAAAACATATTTCTCCTCAACCCTACGCATCTTGTCTTTAATTTTTCTGACCCCTGAAGACAGGAAATAGCAGTATGAAGGTCCACACCAAGCTCTTGGCAGCAGCTGAGAGCTTCATGTGTGGCAGACAACTACTGGAGATGTGACTTGGATGTGCACACATAGTGTGCTATATCCTGGTCGTTTCCTGGTCTTTTCATGGCGTCGTTTGTAATTCCTTGCTCTGTGAAAGTTACTGGCCGCTAGTTCAAGCAGCAATAGTACTGGGTTTTTTCTTGCATTTTCAAGAATCCCTAAAACATTTTTTGACTTCTTTCTAAGGTCTACTAATTTGCCTTAACATATTGCTGTTAGGAAGAGTCACATCTAAGAGGCTGAAAACAAATGCCTGCCATATCTCACTTAGGCATCCTGTCTAATTAGTCTTAAGTATAAGCAGTGGAGTAGTTTTGTATTGTGTACATGTTTTTAAAAGCAAACTTCTTGCTGTCTTTGTTTTCCATATTAATTTGGAAAGCATGCGCCAAGAGTAAAATTTGTTTCACATTTGTTTCAAATTCAAATTAAATCCCTTCACCCCCAACCAAAGAATTTGCAGGGAAAAAAAATGGAATTTTTGACCTTATCATGACTGGATCTCACCCTGATCCAGTGCCAAATCTTTTTAGCATTGAAAGGAAGTAAAAACAAGAATTAAGAACTTTCTCTGATTACTGCTGGGATAGTAGCATTTCCTGTACCTGCAATGAAATGCTTCAAAGCAGCCATTTATTCAGGCTGTGTAATTCGTATCTCTTCTTACTGGCTGGCTTACATCTTTTATTTTACCATAACACTTGGACTTGTGTCCCTCCCACCTGATTTTATTCACCTGAGACATGTCTTCAGAGAGTGGTGACGGATTGCTTCCTGGAGAGGAGGAGCAGAGAGTGCCTGGCATACCCCAGTGGCAATGCCTGCCTAAGAGACGTGTTGTCTCTGTGCCAGAGCTCTCTTGCTTCTTTTTCTCAGTCTTCGTTGATTGTGTGACATTTGTTGAGTGTGGCTTTCCTTCTAGCTTGGTGTGACAGATTAGATAAAGAATATAAAGAATGTAAAATTAGTACCTCAGGAAAAAGGGGGAGACAGTGTAAAAATGACTGCTACCTGCTTAGCTGTAGGGTACTTAAGTGCTTGCCTAGCATTCATGTCTTTGAAAATCTTCCCTTAAGGTAAACAATGCTGCGCTGTGCACAACCTGTGCAAAAGTTAGCAAACATTCAGAATGTGTTTGGAAGATTTATAGTGTCATAGTTTTCCTCACCCTGTGGGTTGTTTTTTTTTTTCCTTTTTTCCCCCATGAAGTGGTGTGCTAGGGGCTCATCAGGCTGTGCATTAGATAATTGAGTTGTTATGCCAACAGGCTGTGCTAAAAGGTGTTACATCAGTGATTTCTTTTTCATCCCACTGTGCTTTGATCTCCTGCTATAAAGCAGAAGATCTAACAGTGGAAACTTTTGAAGATGACAGATGAATTGTACTAATTCATTTTTCATAATCCTTACCAAAAAATGTCTGCCCTTATCAGTCAGAAAAGATTTAATAGCTGTTGTCTCTCGAAAGTCTCATATGATCAGGATTGCAAACCATGGAATTACTGTTACGAAATATTTTACTAGCATATTTTGAAATGCTGTTTTAAGTGCTTTAGGATAAATTAATAAAGATGCTTCTTTGTTTTAACCATGCTTTGTTTTTTGTATTTTCTCACTAAAATGTAAAACTTCTTAGCAAGAGAGTACTGTGCAGTGGTGAATAGTTGATATCCTTATTGGTGTTAATTGCCCAGCTTTAATTTCATATCACTGGAATTCACTGAAACTGTCAATCCAAATATACTAATTCCAAACATTATATGGTGCTGAAACAAATGGTAAAAGTCTTGGCTCACAATATATAAAGCATTGTAGCTGATTGAACCATTTTGGCAGTAAGCAGTGTGTAGGGTACTGTTTGCAGATTTTGGGACCATAAAATCTTCTAGCAAGGAACAAGTGTTTCGGGTTGTCTCTGGATGAAATTCACACTTATCTTGTCCAGATTAAGTCAGTAAAGTTTGTGCAGTTTCCCCGGATTTCATCCAGCCCAATCTTGCCCAATATATCTTTCATTAGTTGAGCTCCCCACATCGCTGGTAAACCCCGCTTAGAGAAAATTGTCAGCAATGCTTACAATTATAAAAAGTGTTTACAAGCTCTGATTATATTTTCTCTCTTTTCTTTGCAATAGCTTTGGGCCAGATAATGCTTTATGTCGATGGCATGAATGGAGTGATAAATCATAATGAAACCATCCAATGGCTGTACACGCTTATTGGCTCAAAGGTAAGACTCTCAAAAATTCTCATTTTATATGGTTTTGGTGTTCTTTTAATGCATTTTATTTGTTTTATGCTTTTAGGGTATAAATAGACTGTGTGTTAGGTTCTAAAATACTCCATAATATTCTGCATGGAAACCAGGTCACACCGAGCTGTTACTTCTTTTCTACTGTTTTTATACTCTTTTGTTGGCTCATACACTGCTCTTAAAAGCAAAGATGGCCTCATTACTGTCTGTGCTGCCATTGCACTTGACCATGGAGAAAATTTTTTGGTCTTGCAGTTGCAGTTCCCAAGGCATTCATTGGAACCACTTTTTGGGGTGATTTTTTTCCCCCTTTCCACACTGAATGCTCACCATTCTACACTGCTCAGCTCTGCTGAGCACTGGGGGAGGACAGTTCAGAGTGACTTCCTTCTTAGACTAGAACACACAAGTTCAGTTGGAAGTTACCTACAACGATCATCCAGA
The DNA here is from genome assembly GCA_013397865.1 of Struthidea cinerea. Lineage (NCBI taxonomy): Eukaryota > Metazoa > Chordata > Aves > Passeriformes > Corcoracidae > Struthidea > Struthidea cinerea. Next base: position 181,311 of record VZTI01000335.1, on the reverse strand, counting down.
CCAAATGCCTGACAGGTTCACTTTATGCAGGTCATTGTCCAAATGCCTCTGAAACACTGACAGGTTTGGGACATTGCCCACCTCTCCAGTAAGCCTCTTCCTGTGTTTGTCCACCCTCTCAGCAAATCAATGCTTCCTAATGTCAAGCCTTCTTTTGCCTGGAGAGCCCTGGAAGGCAACGTCTGGTACCTGCCTGCAGGGTACTCTTTGTTGGTCGCTGCATCTTGAGACAAAAGCTGAATATATGCTGCTTGGGTAGGTCTTCTCCAGTGGAATAGTGATTTATATAGTGCGCAATCCACCTTTAAGGCCATCTTTGCTGGAATTTGGAAAGCAAGCAGAACACAGATTCTACTGACATACCATCCTGAGGGGCCTTAGGAGAGGTAAACCCACAAATACACCCTTCTCCAGCGTGTTGGCTCTCTTAATAAGCTTTAGGAAGCTTATTAAGGCCTGCCAGGGGCTGCTGCTGCTCTTGCCACGCAGACCTGTACATAGTTAGATCTGTATGACACAATAGGGGGAACGGGGTATGGTAGTTATTGTTAATAACTCAAAAGTTGCTGTAATTGGTGGAGTTGAATCCACAGTTATAGTCACTAAGAAATTTCCAGGAATGTTTCAAGTGTCTGAGTCACTGAAAGTTGCTGTTGGGTACTGTAGTGGCATAGAGAGGCTGCTGCTCTCCCCTTTTCCTCTGATAGCTCTCATAACACAAGGAGAAAGAGCTCGAAGTCCAAGGGGTCTTTTTGTAACTAGAATTTTTTCTACAGTGTGCAAACTTCACTGCTGCAGCAGATTTTCAAGTCAAAGAACAGATGCTTCAGTATTGAAAGAACTGATTTATCTTGGGTTGACATACCTATATTGGTAGATAAGTAAAAGTAAGTTAATTACGGTTATCAAATCTCAGGCTTAAAGGGCAGGCTTCATGATTGGGAAAAGATAAGAAGAAACTTTTCCACAGTGTAAAATGTTCCACTGTTGTCTAGGCATTACGCTGGCCCATTCGTCCTTTTGAAACAGGGGATGTTTGCCACAACTGGAAGAGCAGTGCGAGATGAGAGAGAAACCCGTTTGCTTCATACAGATCCTCATTTTCTATGGAACAGATAAAAAAGCAAAAAAGGAACAAAAATACTGCCATGTCCGTGACTATTTTAATTCTCGAATGCACATAACGGGAATGGAATGGGAGAGAAACATGACTGTATTGCTACCTTGCAGATTAAATTCTGTCTAGATTTCCTTGCTCTGAGTACTTCAGCTCTTGGGTCCTTAAGCTCCTTTCTCCCTCCCCCATCGCCAGCCTGAATGATTATCTCCATGTCCTGGCTCAGTGCCTGCAGCTGAGGAATGCAGGCAATGTGCTTTGAATAGTTTGGTTTCAGGTAGCATCAAAGTTGCTTTTTCATTATTCTTCGACTGTCTTGGAGGAGATCTAAGTCCCTGTCTGTGTGCCAGAAGTTAACCGAAGGTATGGCAGGCTTGCTATCAGTGTGGTGGGACAGCTGCTTTATTCACTTAAAGGTGGTTTTGACTTTCTGTGAAAAATGAAGCCCTGGAATTTGCAATGCACCTACAGTCTGATTTTCAGCCCTGCTATGCTGGTGCCTTCTCCTCAGCAAAGACGATGAAAAATACGTTAACATTGCTGAACAAAAAAGGAATAGTGAAACTGCCAATTAAGTCTTGGGACAAATCCCTCTAATAGGATGCAGGAGGAATATAGTTATTCAGCTGCCACAGCTGTGACACATGGTTTCTTGCCTTCTCAAAAGCTCTGACTGGGTTTAACATACTTAGCAGTGGAGGTTGTTGAATCTGTTCCACAGATATTTTTTATTGTTTTTATCAAATTCTTTAGTGGTTTTGCCGCTTCACTGCTGCTTGCTCTGCTCTGTGTGCAAGGGGCTGCTGGCTCCATCACCCTTGCTCACTTGGAGCAGTGGATTGCTTCATGTGCCGCTGCACTGCAGCACACGGGTTCAGCAGAGCACCTCGGGGGCTGGCATGCTCAGCACCGCAACAGCTGTGATTTTGGTACCCAGCTCCAAGATCACTTTATGCACCCAGCAATCCTTCTGTACAGGGATAGGGGAAAGAGATGGGAAAAAGGTTTAAATTAGTGTGAAAGAAGGACTATAAGCAATTTACTGAAAGCCTCTCTAGATTTTTGCCATTGTATTCCTTACTGTTGCCAGTTCTGCTGCAGTCTTACCCCTCTGAGCATCAATGGATGCTTATATTGATGGCTTATCAGAAGTTATTGATAATTTTAGTGCTGTTATCTAAGTTTGCTCTGAATAAAGTTATTAGGGAGGTGGTTAGAATTCCAGTGGTGTGACTGCGCTGGCACTGTTGCCATTGTATGAGTTCAGAGGCACCAGCTGTGTCAGGGTGAAGAACTAAAAAGCAGGAAGAAACATAATCTTAGATGACTTGTTTGCTATGGCACAGGAAGAACCTTGTGTTGCAGATTGGTATTATATAGGCTCTAGATTGGAAGTTTGATAGTAGCAGTACCATTCTTTAGTGATATTATGTGGAGATAAGACCATTATTGGTACATCCCAGAATTAGGACCACTGCTGGTCCTTCACAAGATGCATCTAACCATAAGTGACCACACCAGTGTGTGGCAGTGGGCTTTCACAGGCTGGCTGTAGACTGCTTTCCAATCATCAGTGCCTGATACATCCCTGGCATAAAACACTGGCAGCATAATCCCAACATAAATGTACATTATTACTATTTCATCATTAGTTATATGGGCAGCAGTTCATCAGTGGTTCTCTGTTTGACAAAGCATTCAAGTATGTACTCAGTTATGGGTGTATGGTTACGTGCTGTTAGCTTCCAGATAGCTTTAATACATAACTGAGGTCAGCAGTGGGCTGCTGCAGGCATGCAACAGAGGGCTATAGCAGGGCCAAGGCTCTAACCACCTTATATAAGCTACAAGTTATGTAAATAGGAAATATCGGTGCCAGCCAAGTTTTCTCTTAGCATTTGGTGCTAGCATAGGACATTCATACAAGAGAGTTTGGTTTTTAGAAGATAAAACTAGGAGTCAATTGAATGCTAGTTAACAGTGCTTCCAGAATTGCTTCTTAATTTTTATCTTTTTTTTTTTTTTTTTTAAACTAACCCGTCGAGGATGGTGCCCTAACTGGTCTTGTGCTGTAGCACTCATGTTTCAACTTCACCGTGCCTGGGAGATGATATTTCACCACTTTCTCAGAGTTTCTGCCACCTATGTGTTGCTACTGCTGCAGCTGGAATTAAGGTTTTGTGTTGTATTGCAAATATATTTAGGCTGGTTGTAAATACACACTTGAGGCATTTGTTTATGCTGGCAGTTGGCACTGGAGCTCTGCGGTGGGTCACCGGCAGGTAAATGGTGATGGCTCTTGGAAAATTTCTCTTGCCCAAAAGAAGGACACCGGGTTAAAGATGTGTATTTTAAGCCTTATTAAGTCCATATAATGTATTTCTCATCTGTAGGCATGTATGAGTTATGTATTGTAGTGGGTTGACCCTGAATTGCCAGACAACTTTTTAGACCAATAACGCTTCTCTCAATTTACGTAATTAAACCACACGTGAAGGCGGGAATTGGCCTTCCTTTCCAGCTCGCCTGGTAGTGGGGGTCCTCAGGCCTCCGGGCCCCGCCAGGCCGGGCTGGGGTCCCTGCCCCCCCCTTCCCCTTCTCCCAGCGCCGCGGCACAGACCGTGGGTCATTGGGAGGGGGAACTATCCCTGACAGCTGGGGTCAGCCATGGACTACCTCACATGGCTGAGCCCGTCCGGCGCGGCTCCTTGGGACCGGCGGGTCCCTCTCCTCTCCACGCTGAGCCAGCGGGAGCCGGAGGAGCCTCCTGTCTGCAGCCAGCTCACTTCACGCTGAACTGAAGAGGATACTGTGCAGCCAGCAGCGCAGGGAGAGCGGGGCTCTCTCCTCCGTGGAGCCTGAACAGTAACATGGCAGCTTCAGAGCCAGAAAGAAAGTGAGCCACGTGGGACGGAGCTAAGATGGCTTCAGAGGAGAAGAGAGGGCGGTGCCGCGCTTCTCGCGCGTAGCTTAAAATACTTCTTGCATGCCGTGGTGAAGAACTGTAATATCAAACTGTGCGTTTCTTTAAACCATTTGAAGTACATGGGGGGGGATGGACAATTCACATGTGGCCCGTGAAGGTTGTGAAGAGTGACCATGCCAGGCTATTTAAAAGCAAGGAGAGAGAAGCTTTTAAGAGACTGGTGGCGAAAAAAAACCTTCGTGTTCAGGGCAACATAACTCATCCTTAAAAAGATTACTAACCCTATGGGATGGTCCATGTCTTGCAGTGTGAAGGAACTGTGAGATTTTTCATGGAAGAAATGTTTTACATCACAGCAGGTTTTTTTTCCCTCTTTTTTCTAGGTCTGTTAATAAACTTCTTTATATTCTGTCAGTTTGGTGCCTGCTTTGTTTTCTCCTAATGCTTATCTCACAAAAAAGAAAATCAGTAAGTGATCCACATTTCAAACCAAAACCAGTACATATACATATATATACATATGTTCGTATGTGTTGGTAATTCCTCTGACCTGGTAAGAGAAAGTGTACAATACTTTTAGTGTATCAGTGCTTTAAGTTCTCCAGGACTAGCTATTGACTGTTCACGAAAAGTACATTTCTGGACGAAACATCTTGGAAAAAACACAGGAGTTTATATCTAGAGAAGCAAACGTTCCTTTGCATCACAAACGCACGGGCTTTTGCCAATCCACCTTGGTTTTCAAAGGCACTTCTAAGGCATAAAGTGGTCCAAAACCTGGGCCTAGTTTCACCTTTTCTTTCCCCCTGTTTCTGACTGCTACTGATAATGATTATTTTTTCCCATTTGATGATCCAGGCTGTTCTAATTTCCCCCAGGGGAGCTAAAGCCCCTTTTTGGCATTGTTTTCAGTGGAAAATAATCCATTTTCAAAGTGGTGCTGGGTAACCTCAGAAGACAGGGTGGAATGCTGGGTCCAGGCTGATACAACGAGGTTGATTAAAGATTCCTATCTCACATCTTGTTTTAATTTTTTTTCTACTTTGCTTCTGTCTGGGTCCTAGATTGCAAAGTTAACTACAAACTTTAACTATCAAGTTGTTTCCTTTGCCTTTTGTGAACCTTTTGCTTCCTTTGGTATTGAAGAAATGACTTTTTGAATGTTTAATAATGTAATTCTATCAGAAAGAAGCAAAAAAATCTATTTCAAAGCAAAAGGAAGAACAAACCCCAGCAAATTCAGATACAACAACATAGTTTTAGTGAATTTGTTGATTGAAAAAGGTCATAGAATCATAGGACTGTAAAATTGGTTTGCATTGGGAAGGTTCTTAAAGACCATCTAGTTCCAGGCCCCCATGCCACATGCAGGGACATCTTCCACTAGACCAGGTTTCTCAGGGCCCCATTGACCTGGCTCCAAACAAGTCCATTAGGGGCTGCTTTTTCTGCATGGCGCTGGTGGCGGGTTAAAACATGCACATGGTTGGTAGTCATTTCGTGAGAATTTTGAGAGAAGAAATATTCACAAAAAACTCTAATTTTTGTTTATTTTTTTTTTTTACAAATGAATCATTTAAGGTATGTGGAGGTAATACCCAGTTGAAAAGCTTGACTAAATTAGTCTCCGTTTCACAAATAGTTTATGCCTGTGCTACACTGAAGTCATAAGCAAGGTTGAGAATATCATAACTTGATCTTTTCCTCCAGAAATTTCTCACCCAATCTTATGCAACTGGATTTTAAAGTGGGTCTCCAAATAGATATCAAAAACTGGTTTGTGATAATGGAGAAGGTTACAAATCTAAGGGGCTTAAACAGATTGAATCAGATTAAAATAGTAGTATTAGTAGTACTAAACCCCAAAGCATGTTGAATGAAATCACTGCCAACCTGGATGGTATATCCTATTCTTGAGAGTCTTGGAGATACCAAGTATTTGGATCTCATTCCGTTTTCTGGCCATATATTTTGAAAAATAATTGTGTGTGTAGGTGGTCTATTCATATGCCTGGTTTTTTGTGAGCAAGAGATTGTGCTGTAGAATTGTCCTATGCTTTATTCTCAACGTGTTTGGAAGGTGATCTAGGGATGCTGGCTAGCTAAAAGAATTAAGAATCCAGGAAAAATCACACAGCTTGGAGACTTGCTGTGATTAATTTTACATGTTTTCTTCCCAATCTGCTGCCCTGATGGTTAACAAACCTTCCTGCAGCTTCTGACAAATAAGGTGCCACATACAACTTAAGCACAGGCTATTTAGATGGCATAATTTCTCTTACTTCCAGCCACAACTCCGACAAGCCTCTAGTTTTGTTCTGTTCTCAGGCCTAGACCCGGTAAAAATGTTAGCTGGGTGCCAGTCTTACAGGCTTTCTGGCTCCTTTGCTTCCTGAAACAGTTCAGGGCAAAACCGAGATCTCCCCTTAAAGCCTGAAATTATTGCAATCTCACCCATGGGCTGCCCTGCACTCAAGATCTTGGGCTGTGGTGAACAGGTACAACTGCTTTGAGTTCAGTGAAACTTGAACATTCATCTCAGCTTAGCAGCTGCCTCTTATAATTAATCTACTGTGCATTTGGCCATTGAACTGTTGTTGTGAAAGTGGCTGTGTGAGGGAGAAACGAAATCGTGCTTTACAGGAACTTTCCTATTTCCTACCTCTCAAGGACTTGAGCCTATGCTCACCCAGGCTGCCAGAGAGCTTTCTTCCTCTTTCACTCAGAAACTGGATCAGTACTGTTGCATGAACTGCATTTATTTTGAATTGTATTTAATTAGTTCTTTGAAGATAAGGATCAGGTTGTGGCAATAAACTTGGAATAGGATACACTAGCCAGCATAGACTGTGTTAAGCACTTGCTTTGGTCTCTCCAACTCAGCAGACAGACTGCTGTGAGTGCTGATGCTCTTTAGCAAACATATTTGTAGGTAGATTTCAAAGTCCTTCCATCAAACATAGAAATAGTTGAGTCCTGCAGCACTAGCTATTCCTGTAACTCCATCTGTTGCATTCACTTCTGAGTATTTGGGACGGATGAATACACATTTTTCTGTGTTGAAAATGAACTCTTGTAGATTAAGGAGATACTAGAAAACACACAGTTCCCTCACAAGACATCAGAGATCTGATTTCAACTCGTTTCAAGTGGGGAATGAGAAAATGTAATGATTAACTGCCAACAATGTGGCAAATGTTCAGACCCAACTTTTCACTCAGTCTCATCTGTTCAAAACTGTGTAAGAAAGTGTCAGGTTAGAGACGAGTGAAATATGTCCAACCCTTCCCAGAAAATACCATGCATCTATGCAGATGTACACATTTCTCGTTGTGAAGGAAAGGCACGAAGAAAGGAAAAAGCAAGAGTTATGCTAGAATTAGGTGGGGGAAAAACTGAAAAACAACCCAAATGTCCGTGCTAGCTTTTAGAATTGCCTTGGTCTCTCTCACTACAGTGGTTCAGTGTCACAGGCCTGTTACCATTCACATTTGTGAGCAAAGGGCTGTGCTTCACGCAGATTATTATCTGCTCTCAGCTCCTAGTGTTTTCTAACAGGCATTATGTCCAGCATTGCTGTGAAAGGAGAAGGTGGAGGCGGAAAGTTTGTCTGTATTGAGGGCTGAGACTAAAGAAAATGGAGCCTACTTCTTCCAGCATGCTTGAAGCCACCAGTGGGAAATGTCTTTGACAATAAAATCAATTGCCTGACCAAAAAATATTAGAAAATTTTCAAACATAAATTGTCAGGTGAAACAGAATGAAGACATATGAGAGAGTTTCTTTAAGGATAAAAGGAAGATAGTTATAATCCAGGCTTATGGTATGGTATACACACGAGATTTTTATGCATATCTAAATGCAGAAATCAACTTGGCCAGTATAAAGCACATTGTGGTCATTATGCAAAACCTTTTGGGACAGCAATGTTATCATTTTGCAGGGTAGAAATATCAGTAGTCCTAACCCAGGAGTTTAATGAGCTTCATTTTCAGGAGTGTTTTAAAATTAAAATAAGCAGTTGTGTCTGCACATTTTCTGGGGACACTTTCATGAACTCTGATGCATAATGCTTCAGTTTGCACGGTGGCCCATTTTCTGGCCTTGTTGCTCTTAGGTGTTACAGTGGTGTATCTTTTCTGACAGTGGCTGTGGTGCTTGGCAGAGGGCATGTGGGCTGTTAGAAAGTTTAACTGGAGAGCAGGGAAACCTCTTCTGGTGCACAGTCATTGAAATGTCACCAAACTCAAATTTGTTAGCTCAAACCTTCAGTGAAGGTCAAGTGATGCAGTTTTCTTAATCTATTTAATGGTTAAAATAAGCATTTGCAAAAAGTCCAGTAATGCTGGCAATCTGTGCTCAGTCATTCTTCCTTGCCTTCACTCCCAGGACCATGTCAGTGGCATGTGTGGTACAGGAGATAGATCACTATGAAACATAAGAAAATGCCCTGAGATTGGCTCAGTTGGTTACGGCACAGTTCTAACAGCACCAAGGTTGTGGGTTCGATCCCTGTACGGGCCATTCATTTAAGACTTGGACTTCATAATCTTGATGAGTCCCTTCCATTTCAGAGTATTCTGTGGTTCTGTGAAAATGCACCATAGTGAATGGGTGCGTTTCCACTAAGTACCAGTACCTCATCTGAACTGCATGGTGAGACCAGTATAAGAAACAAACCTGGCATCCAGATCTCTTGAGACTTAATTAAGTGTCTTGAATTTTGGTTATTCTGCCAGCAGAAAGCAGCATATGGGGGTGGAGGGTTGCAGTGGTGGTGCTGAGAGGACTCCTGCACTTCTATAGGAGAAAGGATGTGGCCAACCTCTTGCATTCTTGAGTAGGTGTTAACATTCTGGGATTTTATGACTTTTAAAGAAAGGGCATTATGGTTAATTTTTATTTACTCCATCAGGCTTGAAGAATATAGGTATTCTGTCCTTATTTTAACAGAGCTTTGAGCTCAGTTCACATATTTATCTCAATACACTATGATATTTATTCTGTGAGAAGCAGAGTTCAATTAATTCATAGGATGTGGGTAGGATGTTTTTGTTAATCACTTATTTTTTCTCACTGTTTGTAGTAAATTTTGTTACCAACTTACTTCTTCCTCTCACCTCTATTTTGATGATTATTGAATTGTTATTAAAGATTTTTGAGAACTGCACAGTTGGTGTGGATCCTTTTTACAGGATTTTGCAGAAATGCAAGGAGAGTTTGCATGGAAGTAGCAGAAATTCCACACAAAGTCTCTTCAAATGTTTGTCTGTGCAAGGATCTCTTACTCCTCTAAAAGTATGACTTGAATCTGCTGTGTACTCTGCGGCTGCTGCCATGAGGCATACAGGACCCATCTTTTTCTGCAGAGTTGTGCTGCTTAACCTTCTCTCTCAGTTATTTTCCTGCACATCCTCTTTTTGAACAGAAACTGAGTCAGTATATACTTCATTGCCTTTATTTTTCCTCTTAAATTCATCCTAATTTTCTTCTTAAATCAGTATCTGTCCTCATTCCCATATATATAGTGCAGTAGTGGAATTCTGCCTGCAGGAAAGAAGGTGGTATCCAACATTTTTTGCAGCGTCATGTAAACCAGATCCGAGACAGTTCAGCCAACACAGCAGTTAATATACCAGTGTTTTGCTTGTAGCTTAGCCTGGAAGAATGGCCCAGCTAGGGAGAGAGTTTTTACGTTGGGAGACCCAGGCTGAATCCAGCTTCCAGACACATTCTTGAACCAGTTTTCAAATCCTTTTTTGCCTTGGTCCCTCATCTGGAAAATTGGTATTTGGATATCAGAGCCCTGGAGGAAGTACATAAGGGAGTAGAAGGACAGATTATACGTGAAGACAGATACATAGGTGAAAGTTGAACCTGATACTAATTGTTACCATATCTGTTCTTTTGGCATCACTCAAAAATGTTTGTCATTCTTTTATTTAGATGCAGTTGTTGTTTAAAGCAACAGCTACTAGCTGAATATATTTGGATAACAGAAAAAATATTTTGTATCAAAAATGAAAGCTACGCAAACACACATGATGGCTCTATATTCAGCGTGTAGTGCACCCCGAGGAACCTCTGAGTTGCAACCAGCTCAGGTCCCTTACCAGGTTATTGCCCAGGACTCCTTGTGGTTACCTCACAGATTTTATGTTGGTCTCCTCAGTTACAGGACTTGTCCTTAGGAAGGAAGAGATCTGGTAAGATGTGTGGACCTCAATTACTTTTCATCAGATCAAGATCAAAAGGAAGGTTCTTTGATAGGTTTTCTTTCTTCCTTTTTTTTTTTCCTTCACAGTCCTCTAGTAGGAGTTTATACCATATAAAGACTTTTCAGAATAATTTCCAGCATACCAGCAGGTTCTCTAGCTGCCTCCCATGACACCCTGAAATGAGTCTCATCTGGGCATGCTGTGTACTCTCTTCCCATATTCTGACCCTCTTTGATCACAGCAATTGAACAAGGAGTTCAGATGCTTCCTGGTTTGCCCCCCACTATCTCTCCACTGTTTTCCTTTTTGAAGACCACATTAATAAAAAACAAGAATGTGATGTTCAATATATAAAATGCTGTTAATACCTCAGCCAGGATGGAATTTTTGTAGATTGGTCCCTTTTATTTTTGAATTTCCTCTTCTTAGCAGAAGACACAGAACTGTAGTAAGTGTATGCTCTGTCTTTTTCATTTCCGGCACTGTGTAACTGCTTCCTTCTTTAGCTCAGTAATAAAATTAAAGCAACCTCTCAGAAAGCATTTTTTCTCCACTGCTCTTTAAATGTCATTGTGTGGTTGTCTAAGCATCTTATTGTTATGATTTTGGAGGGAAATGTAACACTTCTCTAACTTGCAGTTTGAACGCTTCCGCTTCCCAAATTAAGCTTTGCATATGACACAGGCTTTCTTGTAGAAAAGGAGGAGTAAAGGGGGACAAGAGGCTCCCACAGGTATTGATGTATGGAGTTGCCTCAAAACTGTTAATTTCTGGGGATTGTGTTTTAATTCACTGTGTTTTGCTGAAGATACTAAATATATTAAAAAGATATTAAATATATAATAAATAATGTACATTAAATTTATTTAAATGTTTTACTATATTTATTGAATAGAGAAGATAGAATTCTAGTTCATAATTTTTGCTCCTCTGTGTCACTACCACTCTCTGTGGTTTGCAGTGCTTTCTGTTCAGGTAATTTCTTTTTTGGTTTTTTTTTGCTGTTCTCACCTGCAGTCTAGCCTCCACAAATACACACTCCTGTCATGTTTGGTGTCTCTTGGACCACTCTTCCAGGCACATGGGAACTGTAGAGCCTTTTGCAGTAAGGGTTGTGCATGGCTGTAGGGGGAAAGACATGACAGACCACCTGAAAGCAGGTTTGCTTCCAGATCTGCACTGCTCAGATGGATGTCTGTAATAGCTATGGATCCAATAGGGAGATTTGAGGCAAACTTCCTTAGAATCATGATATACTTCAACTTTCGTCACTGGCCTGCAAAATTTTCCCTTCTTGTTTCCTTGTCATCCCCTTCTGATGAAAGGATGTAATGTGAGTGGCCAAGTTCAGTTTCTGGCAATGGAAGATCATTCCTAGCAGAGCATCAGACAGAAAATGTCAATTCACTACACAGAATTTGAAGGCTGTGTTAAAGACACATTGCCATTTACTAGGGTGGCTTTTCTATAGGAACAGAAAGGGATCCAAGGGTGTCCTGAGGCATTGGGCCATGGGACAGGATCTGAAAACCGAGCACAAAGTTTTCCTGATGTCATCATATGATGTAGTACTGCAGTTACTCATCTTGGAGGTTGTTTTGTTTTATTTCCCTTCTGCTCAGAAGGGTGGGTTAGGATTATTCATCATCTTTGGCTAAACCACATGAAGTTATGTGGAACAGATGGACATCACCAGACTTACTTCACCTCCAGGTCTGAATAGTTCAATCCCAGTCTGCACCATTTATCATACTGTGGATGTTATAGCACTGATAGCATCCTGCCACTTGAGTTATTGGTTAGTTCCAGAAAAAAAAATGAAGCCTAAACCAGCATCCTTCCCATTACCACCCTTTTCAAAGGGCTGTCTTCTGAAATTTTTGCAGTAAGTTGCCTTTCATCAACCTACCTGCAGCCTGAGTTGCAGTCTGAGAGGGAAAAAGGGAGACATTCCACTCATTGGACCTCCAGGAAGTTTAAGTCTTTCCCTTTCCTTTGAAACCATGCTTTAGATTTATGTGTCTGATTTAATTTTAAATCCTTCTTTGTCAAGGAAAAGAGTTTGTTTAAATGTCCTGTGTCTTTAGAACCAAAGGGAAATGAAATTTGGAAAATTTTAGACTAATACCTCCTGCCTCCATCTGAGGTTCCAGCTTTTCTGTATGGGTATGGACACATGCAGATGAAAGCGGATACACTCATTTTCTCTGACTGCTCTGGAGAAGCAGCATCCTCGGTGGTGGCCACTGCATGCTTGACAGAAGACCTGACAGGATACATCCTGTACAGCTAAGATACAGAAAACACTGCAGCTGTTCTCATGTGTAAGGAAAAAAATATCAGTGCGGAGAATGAAACAAGCAAGCTTGCCTTTTCTGCCTTAGAAAAGCCATCCCACAGCACCACCTAGCAGGCACAGATGGATATGAATAAACAATGTGAGGACAGGACTGGAACAAAATGCTCCTGGGAGAATACAATGTTGAGGAGGACTGCGTGCTTTAAAACACCTGTTTCATCTAATACCTAGCACAGGTTATTGATATCGACCGAGTTGTGCTATCCTTTCAGGCAGCTGGTATCCTTTAACATTGGGTATTTGTAGCTTCATACAGCTAATTAATCTCTCTGCATGTCTAATGAAATACATCATCAGTTTTGGGGTATTTTTTGTAATATGGAGTTGTTCTCTTTAACTCCATGTATTTCTAACACACCTAGCCTAATCAGGGGGATGGCATTACTTATCATGGAATTTTATGGTTTTGTCTGCACAGTGCTAGGGAGGAACTACCCAGCTGCCTGAGGAATACTGCCAGAGCACAGATTTTGAAGAGGCCCGCAAGCACATCCTCGTCCCACTCCCATGGCTGGGAAAAATGTATTATAAAATAGTTAAGATGCAGCTGCTAGCTGTCTCTGTTTTTAAAAGTAGTTGTTTTACGTGTTTGTTTTTCTAGGGGGCCCAGAACACAGAGCTTTCTTTTGAGCTGCAAATGTGAAGTATTTATTTGTGAATCTGTAGCAGCCTGTTGCCTCTACTTGGTTATTTGGTTAATTTTATTCATCTCCATAGCTTACACAGCTTTTTAGCCTTCACCCTGCCATCCTAAACAGGCGGAAATGAAAGGCACTGGCAATACCCACTTGTGGGAAGCTGTCTAGGAGCTCAAAGGAAAAAGTCAGGGCTGCAGTTAAAGACATGATTTCAGAGCATGAGTTGTAGTTGGTTATGCTGAGCTAGAGCAGCACTGATGCTCCTATGAATTGTGCTGTGGATATATGGGTTCACAAAAACATGACTCAGTAATTAGGGAGGAGGAGTAGGACTTGCAGCTTGCAAAGATTTTTCGTTTGGCATTATGCATTTAGGCTGATCTGCTGTACTACTCAAAGGCAGTACAGAGAGATCTCTGGCAGCAAGACTGAAATGCAGTCCCTTCCAGGTTCTGAGATCTTATTTTCCTGGTTAAAGCAGGCGACTGTCTGTCAAGACTCTTAATTTGCTCTGTAGCATTGGCAAAACTGTTGTGGTTGTTATTTTTATTATTAATAAGAATAATATTCAAGAACTGTTCAACTAAATCCCTATGTAGAAACCTAAAACAATTCTTTCAGATATTGTGAGACTATTTGCTCTGATAAAAGGAAATATGTGCATGTAGTAACTTGGGGGTGGGGGGGAGTGGAAGCACCACCAGGAAAACCCTTTTTTTCTGGTGTTTCCATGGTTACTGTGGTAATATCTTTCATGCCATTCACACGGTCGCTCCATAATACTTCTCATCTCTTTTATGGACCCTTTAGAGGCTTAAGTAAGTGTTCCTTATTAAGTGCTGTGAGAGCCTACTGTGAAAAACTTTCTAAAAACAAGCAAAATAACACCAAAAGTAAGAGTTCAGTGTGATTTTAGTACTCTCAATAAAGTCACCTCCTCAAAACTTGTACTCTACTGCATTGAAAGGGTCGAATCTCAATTACATTCACTCTTGGTTAAATCTATAGGAACTATTCCCATCAGACATTACACAGATACCGCAGTGCATTTCAGTTGAGCTTTCTTGGATGCAAAGGATCGTGTTCTGGAGCAGTTTATTTTACTGCTTTTGTGAACTGCTGCCCCTCATTAGGGCATCACTGTATTTACTGATTTTGTTTGCAGTTACTCTTGACTTCAGAAGAAAGTGAAAGTAATCTGTGGTGGTTAGTTCAGGAAAAAGAAAGGGTTGGGATTTTTTTTGTTGGTGTTCCCCCCCCACTCTGTCTCCTCTCTATCCGTCTTTCTGTCTGTACTGCTCCCAAAGAACTGAAACAACAGCTCAGAATTGATCCATGATGCAAGTCAAATCACTGCTGATTATGATCTCATGCTTCTGTGGGTTCAGCTCTTTGAATGACTGTGGCAATTACTTGGCTAAAAACGATACAAGTCCCAGATGCTGAATAATTGTAAGTACTGCATCTGAAATATGTTTCATTCTGACAAAACAAAACTGAAATATGCATTAAACAATGCCACAATAAAGGCACATCTCACTGTGCAGTGGCTTGGTCAAATGTGTGGAGTGTTTAGGTCCAGAACAGTGCACTAAGGGTCAAATAAAGATAAATACAGACTCTGGAATCTGATCCTTGTCCTGGTCACCACTGCTGCAAGCCTACCTATAGCTTGGTAGCCACAGCCTCCTAGGAATATACAGGCACATATTTAACTTCAGGTATCTTATTATATTGCTGTTTGGTATTTTTAGGCTTGTGGTCACATCTCGAGTGATTTCAGAGGATGCTCTGTTGCACTTCTGAGGCTCTTTTAACCTCACTTGGGAGATAGGAACCTAGTCCAGGCTTGTCTTTGAGCTGCACATCCAGATTTCCAGAAAAGTCGGTTGTAGGGAGACTACAGATGCAGATATGTTAGTTCAGAAGCTGTGCTGGACCTGTCAGTTTTGAACATGAGTTTCCAAGCCTTGAATACTTGTCATAGACATGTTCCAGTTCTGCTGTGTAGAAAACATGTTTCTATCCCTTTCTGTCTGCTGTCAAACTAGACCCAAAGTGAGTACTGTTACTACTGTAGTACTGCTGAGGAACTGAAACACAAATCCTGTGAGTCATTGGAGGTTCCTCAGCCAACCACTCAGTATTCTCTTAAGTACTTGACAAAATGTAATTCATTTAAGCTACAATATCACAGATTTTTACTGTAATCCCAGACCACACCTGGTGTCCAGAGAGCTACTTGAATGTCATTGCATAAAAGGTCTTGTCTTCACATGGTTTGTGAACTGAAAAGTACATTTTGGGCATATGTATGGACATTTGAATCTTAACAGATGTGGAACTGCTTTGTTATACTGAAATTAGGTAATCACTGTGATCTGGTGAAAATAAGTGTTATGGATTTTTTGTCCCTTTCAGTATATGTGTGTTTGGGGGCTGGTAGGGTATGTGAGAGAAGCAGAAAATAGGTTGCAGGTGCCATGCTTTGAAAAATAAAGGGTGGTTTACAATATGTATCTAAGAATCACCATTTTTTAAAAATTCATGTTTTTCATATATCTGTTAACTTTTAGCCATGTTTGATAAATTAGACACAGTCCTGGACAACTAAGTGTAGGTGGCTTTCCAGAGAGGTCCCTTCCAACCTCAACCCTTAAGTGACTCACCCGAACTTCCTCCTCCTTTCTCTGCTGTAGTGGTACCCACATGTTTTATACTTTGAGGAAAACTCTAAAAGCCAGAACCTTTTTATGAGTTTTAACAAAGGAATTTGCTTTTAATCAAACTACAGTTGGGATCTGGACATGAAAGTTAATGAAGCTGAAGTTAACTTCATCTCATCTGTAGACCTTTGGAACACAAGTGAACATGAGTGTGGTTAGAGTTAAGCCTGTATTGGGAAGCCTTTGCCACATCACCAGAAGTGCTGTATGGAAACAATTCAATTTCTGTTATCCAAGCAGGAGTCTGAGGAGTCTTTTTCCAACTCTTTCATCTTTCTGTGATTCAAAACCAAGCATACATAATGTCAGTTTGTATGTTTGTTTGTAAAATTTGCTGTAAAATTGGGGATGGATGTGATGAGTTTGGTTGATACAAGTCATAGGAAGGAGGTAGCTTGAGATAGAGGAACAACATTTTCTCTTTGAACATTGAACTTTGTAACTCTTAAAAAATAGTTATCACTGTAATATGAGAGTACTGTAGAGAAAAGCCTACAATAATATCATATATTCTTGCAGTTGTCCAGCTGTATGCAGAAGTTTCATACCTGCTAGCATTTATGAAAATCAAAATTGAGGATATCTCTATCCCTGTCATCTTTCAGCAAAGGAGGGAGTTAGAATAAGGTGACACTGCTAGGACTGTGTAATGAAGCAGTGCCTTAGCTGATAGGCAGTGACTTGTGTCCCCATAAATCAGGCTGCTGAATGGCTCCATGAAGTATTCTGCCACTCGCTTCAGAAACCCACCACATGGGAAGCTGGAAATGTGTCTGGTCTGTTACATTTTTTTTTTCATCATGCAGTTCTTTTGATTTAAAAAAAAGGCATCTGGACTAGACTGATGATGGGAAGTGGACTTGGGGATAGCAACCTCTTCCAGATTTGGGACAGAAAAACAGGTGATTGCTGGAGAAATGTCATTGCTTCTGTTATGTTCAGATGTCCCCCAGAAAGTATCTTTATTCGTTAACTTTATTTGGCAAGTTGTCCAAAGGTAAATAAGTGTGTCTGGTTTTGCAGTCAAACCTCTGCTTCTGAGTAACTTTTTGTGCCTGATAATACTCAGAAGTTTGAGAATAGAGAAAAATCTTCAGTTGATACATACAGTGAGATACTAGTACTTTTTTCATTCTAGTAATAAGTGGAATATATACACATATGTGTGTGTGTGTATATATATGTATATCTATCTATCTATCTATATATACATATAGATATCTCCTTTCTCTAGTTTTACTTTATTAGGTATTCTTTCAAGAAGAGCTTGTGGTGGGTTTGTTCCATGGTTTGTCATGGGATATTTGTTCTTTCAACAGTTTCATCATTTTAGTAGTTCCAACTGCTAGCATGTCACTTTTTAGGGTACTTAAAAGGAATAACCTATTAACAATGAATTGCTTAAGAAAGATGTTGCAATAGGTAGTATTTTATAATTTGGAGTCTTAGCTGACAGACTGAGTTCAACCATTTCCACACGTTTTATTCGTAGGTTGTTATTATTTTGTGTTTTTGCTGTTGAAATGATGTCTGTGAGATTGGACAGTGTCAGGAAAGGACTGCTAACCATATAATTGAACTTACAGGGTGAAGTTATTTAAACACAGCCATATTTTGGGTATTTACTACGAGTACATTTTAATGAAACTGTTGAAAGAACAAATTTCACGTGCAGAAAACCACAGAACAATAATAGAGTAGTTTTCCACTGTACTTGAAAACTCAAGTAGTTTTTTCCCCTAGGGCCCTTGAACTCTACCTTGATATTATTAAAACAGGACATTGCCAAGGCCACTAACTCTAGCAAGTTGTTGCATAAGCAGTGGAACTAATGAAGCAATTTGTTATCTTTGTTTTCCTTCTTCCTTGCTTTTTCCTTGCCATCCCACATGTTCTTGGTGGCTCAGTCCTGCTGTATGTCCCGTGCCTGTTCTCTTTGGTGCAAATGGCAGCCTGCAGCATGGCTGGTGGAAAGCTACCTGAGGACTAGTTTTCTAGCTGTATCCCTTTCAAAATGACTGGAAACTTCCTTTTCTCTTGTGAGAACGCTGACTTGGGGTCATTTGTAATGCCGTTCCATTACTGTCAAGTATGACAATGCATTGGGCAGATAGATCCCATAGTTACAGGAAAGAGTCCAGAAGTAGCCAGTGGGAGGAACAGCACAGCTGCCTAAGGAAACAAGGATGAAAATGCTGTGCTCCTCATGGCTGTCATGTGTTTGAGTGGGTTTAATTTTGTAAAGAGGCTCCAAGAGAAGGTACCCTAATAGTTTTGTTATTTCTCTGTTTTCCTCTGGCTTTGGCCATAATTCATTCATTTTATTGGTGATGGCTTTCACAATCAGGGACAGGGTGACCTCTGAGCTCCTCTTGAGCTACTCTGTGTATTGGTCAGGAGGAAAATTAACGTCCTGAAAACACTGAAGTTTTGCTATGCTGCTTTGTACAGAGTTCCTGTATCAAACATGCTGCAGGTCTGAAGCTTGTGGAGCACTCTCTGCTGTTGTCGTGAGGAAATTTCTGGTCGACAGCCTATATTAAATCAGAGGTCTGACTATGATGGGGAGTAGGTCTTGGAAGAAAGTAGTTTGGTATGGAAAATTGATGTGGAGCAAGTGAACTTCTTTGTACATAATTTCTAATCACTCAAGAAAATGATACAGTAGTAATTTGATCTTAAATCCAAAGACTGCATTTGGAATTTAAAATATTTCTGAAAACACACGTTAGTCAAGTATTGACTTGGAGGATTAAAAAAAAAGAAATAAGATGTGACGTTACATCTTCTGCTTGCCTTTTAGCTGTACAGTACTTCAGCTTTTCTGTACATAAAATGTGATCAGTCACAGCGTGCATCATAGAACTGTTGCATGACTCGATTAATTGTAGATCACTTTCAGATCCTTAAATGCTTTGTATGAGATACCTTAGTAATAGGTTATCGAATCCCTTCTCTCTTGAAAATGAATTGCTTTTTGTCTTGAGTAAGGTGACTTTGTATTACATTAGATGTTTTCACAAGCCAAGATGTCATTCAGCAGTATAACAAAAGCTAAAAGAGTGTGATATGAAAGGGATTTCAGAGCAGGGAGTGAAGATAAATTCCTATCTGCAATTAAGTTCATAAAAAATCTTTTCCTCTCCCATTTTTTTTTGTAACACAGCTAAGGAAATATCAACTTGGCCCTGCCCAAGGAAAAGAAGTTGCTGAAACTGCCAATCTCTCAAATCTTTCCGGTTGCCAGAGGTTCAGCCCAGTGACCATCTGTTGAGGACAGCGTAGTTCAAGGCTAACATCATACATCAATTTAGGGGGCTGGTGGAAAAGCTCAGCATGTAACTTCTCAGTCATAAGGAAAAAAAAAAGAGGTGCCAAATGGCCTTTATCATATTTCCCCTGTGTAGGTGCACAGACCCCATAATTGTGATCGATTTTAATTTGCAAACTCATTTCTAATACAGAATTCTGATTCTGCATAGTTTCAAATCTTGTTGCTTATTATCTACTTACCTTACTATTCACCAAAACATGAAATCTCACTGTTGCATCCATTGCTGAACAGATCATCAGGGTAGTGTTCAAGAGAAACAAGGTTATTTTTCATTTATTCTGCTGATCAGAAACACACATTTTATTTAATAGACATATGACTAATTCCTAAAGACCTGTCATGTTTAAACTGGTTTGACTGTGACTTGCAGACTTGAGGGTCATGCATTTGCAGGAACTACCAAAAAATTGCCTAGTCAGGCAGCATGTTTCCATACGCTAAGCTGTATTGGAATGACATTATACATATCATAGTATTTTGGTGGTGGTGGTTTTGCATAAAGCTGGTTTAGTATGTACCCATCCAAGATTTTGCTATCTAATGAAAGGAACAGACTTTAATAGACAATCTTACTCTGTGATCCATAACAGGAAAATGGTAGAAAACTGGTGCTATATATAAATAAGGTGCATGTTCGTAGAAGACAAAAGAGAATAAAGAGGCCTGTTCCTTATCATGTTTGATAGCATATTACACATAAGCATGAGTTTAACCAGAAATTGGTTCTCATGTTACTGTGGTTTCTCTCAAGCTAAGTGTTTTATACCTTATTTAAGATAATTCAATCACAATCTTTATCCGGACAGAGAAGACAGTTTTAGAGGTACTGATAGCGTTTATTTGCCTGGAGTCCTAACAGATACCAGTGTTTGGGAATGGTTAATAAAAGAATCAACAGATTGAATACAATGAAACTGCACAATTTGAAGAGAGAAAGAAAATAAAATCTGAGTGTAAATCTCTACAAGTGAAGCATAATTCCTGGTCTGGACACAGGCTGATGGCAAATTTCCAATGAAATATTTTTGGTTTGTGTTTTGCAATGGAAAAAATTAAAACTTTAATTGAAACCAAACCCTTTTGTTTCAGCAAATTGTGAAAGAGCAAAATAGAAAGGTGCTCAAAACTGTTTAATAGCTAATAGGCCTGTGGTTGGGCCCCTGACAAAGGTGCAGGGACGCCAGCTCAGGAGTCACCTGAGAGTAAAGAAGTTTAATCCTTTTATGTCCTATAATCTCCAAGTCCTACCCTGTCCTCCAATAATGACGTGTAATTTTTACACAATGAACAGTTCTCATGGGAGACACTGCGGGGATTGGTCTGCTTGTAGGGGAGAAAAGCAGAGCAAGATTGCTCTCACTTTGTGTGTTGTCCTGGGGAGCTGTGAATGGTCTTTCATTCATCCTGTCATAAGAGAAAGAAAAATGTCATTTTAGACTACTTCACAGGAGGAGAAAATCACTTCCCCACCTCTTCAAGATTGTCCAAAAGGAGGAGAGGAGAATGCTCAAAAAACCCCGTAGCATCTCATGTCTCGTTCCAAGCACTGCAGCTTTAGGTTTATTCAAACAATGTCTGCATGATGTGGCAATAGCTGCAAGAGAAATGAAGCTACATCAATAGTTCATTAGAAGTGACTTAACACAGGACTGATTTCTACCCCAAACATATTCTTTCAAAGCTCCCATCAGAATTGCATGTATTCATGAGAGCCACTTTGACCTGCAGTATGCTTTGATTTGTTGTATGGATTGCCTGCTTCTGTGTACAGATTTTTTTCCATATTTTCCCCTTCTTCTTGTGGACCATGATTGATGGCGTAAATAATAATTTCCAGGCATGACCCTTTTTTTTTCCTGTTGACCATTCACTAATCACTATTTGCTTATCCTTGTGTTTTGTTGGTAGGCCAGATGAATTTCTTTTTAATGGCCTTCTTTCTCTTCATGTCAGAAGTCTCACCACAGATAAATGAGATGCACACCACATACGTACCAGTGCACAGAACTTATAATCATTACCCAAAACGTTTGCAAAGTTCTGAGAAACTTCATTTTCAGAATAGTAAATGCATGTATTTCTCTGCCATTCCTAGCATTACACATTCTGTGGAGGAAAAAACTTAAAGGAACATTCAGAATAAAAAGACTGTTGTTTAACTGATGATTTTGGAGCATCTTGCATCTAAGCTTACAGGGGTTTTCATCTCAATCTAATTCCTCTCACACCTTCAGTCCTGAGCTTGCAAAGCACTTAGCAACAGTTCATTTGCCTGATTTAAGCACCCCTCTTTGAAGATTTGAGCAAAAATGGCTGAATAATAAAATGGGATCTAGAATTATTTTAATATATGCCAACTTATAAAAATCTCATTCCTTGAAACATAGATATGGCATCACATGCAGTCTTTGTGTTTTGTTCTATTGGTACACCAGCCCACAGAAACATAGATTGTTTAGTAGTTATATCCCTAATGATGTAAAATGCCCAGGTGTATGCTGTATTCAGTACTTAGAATGGGATTATTCACCTATTTTATGCATACTGTATTTGAGTGTTGCTTCCCAGCTTTGTGATCCTCCCTGTGCCATGCACACCCTGTGAGCTGGGCAGATGCTGCCTCTCTGAAAAGAAAGTGGAGGAAGTGGCCTGTGTTCACTGTGGTCCATATAGCAGCTTTTAGGGCCCCAGCATATTCTTCCTTCTGGTAAAGGAAGGTTACACTCATTTACAAGGTTTTGTTTGGTATTCTGTAGGTTATTTCTAGATTTTTCATCCTTAAAAGATGCTGCTTTAAAATTCTGTTGGAAAATAAGGCTGATTAGAAACGCTTGGCTTAGGTGACACAGAAGGATCTAATTCTTGTGATCATTCCTGCCTTCAGGTACTATGAATAAAAAGGAACTGAATTACTAAATAGACTCGTCACCTGTTTTTGGAGTGAAGTAACTGACCTCAAATGTCAGTTTTGGAGAAGACAGAGTATAGAAAGAACTTGGATTGTTTCTATGTTCTGTAAGGCACTACCAAATCCTAGTATTAGGGAGTTTCAAATATTTTACCCCCTAATGTCTTTCCCCTTGCTTGTTTGGCACCCCAAGCCCCAATTTTGTCTGGATTATGTAAGCACTCTGTGCAACACATTCCCAAAGCTCTTGCTGTAGGTTAAGGCTCTTTATGATGTTTAGCCAGCCCTGCATGCTTCTGAGACAGCTGATCTCCAGTCATCACATCAGAGGTTGCTCTTCCTGCTTGTGCACTCAGTGCTCGAGCTCTTGGCTGGCTTTCTGCAGGCCAGATGTGGGAGAGACTCACTAAAATGCTGGATGCAGTGGAGACATCCTTTTACATAAATACAGGTGAACAGCTTGTGAAATACTGAAATGACATTGTTCCAGAGATTTCAGAAAATTTCATATTAATTAAAAAATAGTGGGATGTCATAGAATCACATGATAGAATGGTTTGGGTTGGAAGAAACCTTAAAAATCACCTAGTTCCAACCTCTCTGCCACTGGGTTTACTTCCACTAGACCAGTTTTATCAAATCTTCATCAAACCTGGCCCTGAAATCTTCCATGAATGGGGCATCCAATACCTCTCTGGGCAGCCTGTTCCAGAGCCTGACCACCCTCACAGTGAAGAATTTCTTTAATATATAAGTCTACTCTCTTTCACTGTAAAGCCATTATCCCTTCTCTTCTTAAAATCAGGGGAAATGACGTGTTTCTTTCAGCATCACATCAGTTGATTCTGTCTGCTCATTCTGAGTAAGGGAATATGAATTGGAGCAGGAGTTAATAGTGTGCCCTTCAAGGTCAACCGCATCCCGGGCTGGGCTGGTGGGAGTGTAGCCACCGAGCTGAAGGAAGTGCCTCTCCCTGTTTGGTGCTGATAAGACTGCATCAGGAGTTCAGGGGTCCAGTGTTGGGCTCCTCAGTATGAGATAGATATTTATCTACTGGAGCGAGTCCAGCGGGGGCTCACCGTGATGGTGAGATGGGGTAGAACGCATGGTATATGAGGAAGGCAACTGGATTTTTTCACCTAAGATAAGAAGGAAAATCATTTTAGGGCCATTCCAACTTAAATTATTACTCTGAGATTCTCGCAAGCTCAATATTTATGTTTCCTTTTTTTGATTATTACAAAGAAAAACAGTATATTATGATAATATTATATATTATACTATCACCATATAGTAGTAATATTTATTTTATATATTACATTTGTTGTTTATTATAATAAATAGTGGCTTTACAAATATACACTATATCTATATATCTATATCTATGTATATCTAAAATGTATTTTATTTAAATATGTATATAAGACCTTCCATTCCAGGAAGATCTTTCCTCCTTTTGTGAATAGAAGGTGATTTTATCCCCTTGTGAAACACGAAATTGAGCCGCATTGCAGATGCTGGTGGGATGCCAGTGGGCTCTTCCTGCAGCACTAGATCTGAAGTTGGGGTCATCTTTGCACCCCCCCAAGAAAGGGTTCCAGCTTCCCTGTGCACCTCTCCCTGGCAGACTGAACAGTGGTTGCACTGGGTGTTTCTTTAGCTGCAGCTCTGCCTGGCTGTGTCCTGCCAAGAGGACGAGTATGTGACCTACAGTAAGTCCATGTCTGCACCTGGATTAGGTTTCAGAGGATCTGGCTATAGTAAATCTCTATTTAAAAATCCAGTGCCCATTTCTCCTTCAAATTTGAATAGTGGAAATCCTCAGTAGCTACATCTCCCAAAGTAAAATATTTTTATTCTATTTTCTTTTTACTTTCTTCCTTTTTAAAAAGAAAAATAATTGAATCCTGAATGTTTCAATCTGAACTCTACAAATCTTGCTTTGGTCTCTAAGTCAATGAACTTTGTGACAACGTTCCTTGTAAAGGTCAAAGCCTTTCCAGACAAGTGATTAACAACTGGGATAAGCCCTTCCATGAGACATGAGTTTTGCAGCCTGTTGTGTGGTATCCTTGGCTGAGTCTGTAATTGTCTGAATATAAAGAGATAAAAAGGAAAGGGATTGCCAAACTGCACTGTATAAGGTAAAGCAAGTCAGAGGGAAAAGGTTTATAATTTTTCTTCTTCCTTTTGCGTTGCTGGCTTGTTCTTATCTTCAGCCAGAAGATGCTAGCATCATTTCCTCTCTATAAATTGGCTTGCACATGATACAAAAACATAGCATGAACTTTTCCAGCTTAATGGAGGTTTTGATGCTTCAGTGTTTGGATATTCAAGAATCCTGATTCAGTCTCAGAACTGTTGAAATAGGGCTTTACCGGGCCAGTGACTATGTATATTGCCTCAATGAGCCTTCTTTTTTAACTAAGCAGCAATATTTAAGATGGAAATTTGGATTTAATTAGAACAACAAATGTTTGCAAATCGATGATAACAGGACTTTTTTTGAGCTAGCTTGCCTACCTCTTTGTTGCCTTTCTAGTCCTGTTTGAAATAGAAGTGCGTATGGCCCATGGATTTTAAAAAAACTGTAACTAATGAAGCTGATTCAGAAAGCAGTTGTTCCCCTCTTCTATAGCTTATCAGTACCAGAAAAAAATCCCACAGTCAGTCTTAAAAGCTGTCATGAAGTTTTTAACAGTGATTCAAATTATTAGTGATTCACCTACTCGTGAATGAAATATGAAATATGCAACTTTCTATTGCTCCCATTGCTGTGCCGTCCGGGTAAATCATGTGAAATAAAGTGACAGTCACTGGCAAAAAGTCCTATGACTTTACAAAGGGAAGCAAGAAAATCAGTGAATTGCTGCTGTTTTTTCCTGTTAAGCAATCTCCCAATTTTGAGATTTAGTTATTTTATTTGCAATGTAGCTATCTAATTAATTGAAAAGGTATGCCCTGCAAACACATTTTAGAACTTGCTCAGGAAGCTGTGAGGCACTCCCACTTTGACAGTCAAATAGTTAATCACAAATGGGAACTTCAGGCCCACAGGTGGTCACAAAGTGAACATTTAACAGATAGGACATCATATGGGAGGCCACATAAAAAAAATTGCCTGTGCTTCACATGAGTTCTGGCAGCAGGCATCCCTGCGTAGACCTTTCAGAGACTTCTTGGTGCCACGGTGGATAATTAGAGCTGATTTTAGTGTGAGCATGTCAGGCTCTGGACTGCTTTTGCATCTGGATGTGACAGACTAGCAGATGTTTTGGAGGGGCTTTGGCTGGCTGAAGGCTTCAGTTTCCTAGGGGCAGTGCAGCTGCTCAATGATTGCTTGCTCCTGTTAAGAAGCACTGTTAATGCAGTTTTGAAAAGTGCTGCAGGATGAGCACAAAGATTGTGTGGGTCATGGGTAGCTAGGTAAGTCCCCAGTACAGGCGTTGCGCAGCTTAGTCTAGGACTGCAGTGTTTTGGTTTTGTCCTTGCCCAAAGTGTCCAAAGCAGCAGGCAGGCTTAAAAGGGCCCACAGGAGTCCCAAATGCCATTTTCTATTAAGCAGGAAACAGCATTGTTTTAAATGCAGGTTTTCTCAAAGCTACTGTTTGTTACTGCAAGCAGAAAGCAGCCATGGCATGCACCTCCAGTGGAAAGCACCTCCACTTCCAGGGCGGATTGAACTTACAGAGAACTGAACTTACAGTGTCTTTCTAGTACCTAAATGGCGAGCAAAACAGCGAAGCATAGCTTTTCTAATCGCTCTTTAGATTAAGAGATCTTTAGATCTTTTCTCTGGGACTGCTTGTGAGGGGCATTTATTCCTTACAAAACCATCTGTTAGCTTGTTAAGCACAGGAAGCTGATACCTGCAGACAGCACCCAAAATCAGCCAGCTCGAGCCTTGGTCTGGTGCAACTGCAGTGGGCTTCCCTGAGGCTTCACAGGATTTGCAGCATGGCTGGTGCAGAGGGACTAGCTCTTTACTGCAGCAGCTGCCATGGCCAGCAGGCAACAATTTGAGCAAAGGTACTGCCAAAGGTTCTTCTTTCTGGAAGAAAAAGAGATTTTCAAAAATAGTGTTAAACCTGGTGTGTCCCTCACCGATTGCTGTCAAATGGAGATGTATGAGAACTTTGCCATGCAGCACTTACGTGTACATGCACCCCCTTGTCACCATGTGGCCAAGACTTGAGGTTTTAAGAACCATCAAAAGTAATATCTAAGCTTTCCTTTCTAAGGAAAAAGCCCTGATCAGATTAGAAGACAGTATGTAAAATGGTTATCTGGGAAGTATGTTAATGCTAGAATAGTTCATAGTAATCTGATA
Source organism: Struthidea cinerea (assembly GCA_013397865.1). Taxonomy (NCBI): domain Eukaryota; kingdom Metazoa; phylum Chordata; class Aves; order Passeriformes; family Corcoracidae; genus Struthidea; species Struthidea cinerea. The sequence goes on along the minus strand of VZTI01000335.1, from coordinate 154,755 downwards.
TAACTCCTATTTGCAAAATAACTTCACAAAAAAGTGGACACTTTTTGGAAATTCTTTCAATATTTTTATTAAACAACTGAACTTATTTCCTAAGAGAAATGTCACTGCAGACCAGAAACACTGTGGTATTGGCCTCACAGGCAAATACACAGATGTACAGTGCAATTGTGGGGAAGTGATTTGTTGTGTTATCGGGTTTGAATTTCCTTTAATTTGACTACCCCATGTATCTATGAAGTATCACTGCAGCAGTACAACTGCAAATTAGATTAACCAAGGGTCTTAAGGGACCTTGTCAGGTTTGTCAGTGGGGTTTCCTGGCTGTAAGCCCTTAAATTCAACAATTTGTTAATACATCAACCCTGAAAAAGTCTAGATTCAACAGCAGAATATTCTGCATTGCTAGTAGTGCCATTGCATGCATTAAACTCAATTCTGCATGAGTAGGTAAACCCCAAGAAACTAGGGAAGTACCTGCATCACTGCTGACACTAAACTGTGTGTTAATAGCAGCAAGCTGCATTTTAGCTCATTACCTTCAGGTGAGCTGCAGTGCGTGTCTGTGGGTGGCTATGTGAGCACAGTACCTTGAATCTGTGCTGGGTGCATTTGCAGTCTTGTTTAGAATAGACACAGTCACTGTCTTGCAACCATGTGTGTGCATCTATGACATTATTAATAATGATTTTTTGCTTCTTAGGAGAGTTGTGTTGAGAGGACTTGAAAAAAAATTGGGAATGGGAATTAGCCAATGTTGATAGAAACTATATAATAATCCATTATTTCGATTGAGAGTATAGCAAATTTGACCTGGAATCAATTCTCCCAGTAAAAGCCCTTCTAGCACGTAGGGCCCTGCCTATTAAAAAATCCTTCCCTCAAGTAGAGAGTTGGTTTTTCACATACCTGATCATGCCAAGTAATCATACTTGATTATCCCTAAAAATTCTTACTCAGCTCTTTTAGTCAAATGATCCTCTCTGGAAAAGGGAGCTCTGTGGTGAAATTGATGGAGTTTGGCTATTGATTTCCAGTAGATCCATTTTACCAATACTGAGTCTTTGATGAACGCTCACTCCTAAGGATGTACAAAAACCTGAGTTTGAAAACTTGAACGCAGAATGCTCAGTTCCGGTAGATCACACATTTTGTGACAGGGTGGGATAGTTGGAGATTAAACACACTTCATCCCAAGTTGTGTTTAATAGTGAAGATCAATCTATTTAATAAATTAGGCATTGAACAGTAGCATTATAAGAAGAGAAGAAAGCATAAGGAGGAAATCATGCCATCATACAGCATTTAGACAGGATTAAAGGCTCAGAGTGAAAGGAGGAAATAAATGTGTTGAGAAATAAAGAAATACATGCTTTGTTAGCTCAGTAGGTTCTGTGTACATCACGCCTTGGGCAGCAATGTTGCGGATATGCAGAGCTAGGATGTTCACCCTTTTGTTACATGTGGCAGTATTAAGCTCTCATTTGGATTCACTGACTGCTGGGACTCCCCTAGGAGAGCACTGTCCAGTGAATGAAATTCTCAGCCAGCTGACTACCTTTCATTTTTTCAGTGCTGTCACACATTAATCTCTTCCATTCGTGTGTTATTACCAGATGTGGACTGCTGCGCTTGCCTCTTGCCCAGTGTCATTTCACACATCTGGGAATGCTGTGGTTTGGAGAATGACGAGTTGCACTCTTTTCTTCCAGTTTCGCCTGGTGGTAAAGACAGCACTGAAGCTGCTGCTGGTGTTTGTGGAGTACACAGAATCCAATGCACCGCTTTTGATCCAGGCAGTATCTACCGTGGATGAAAAGAGAGGTGAGTAGCCTTACCAGGGGATTGCAAAATCCCAGCACTGCTGAGATCAAGGAGGCATTTCATCACTGCTTTCAGTGGTTCTAGAGTTGCTTTGTGCAACACCCCCTTCATGTCTTAAAAGCATATTTGAAGTATTCGTGTAATCTAAGGTTGTTTGAAGAATTAATTATAATGGGAAAGTGAAGAGTGAAAACTGAGGAACTCGATTGCCTCCTGGGGCACCAGAGTCATTGCTCTTTCCCTGCACCCACATGCAAAGTAAACCCCCCCTGAATCTTCCGACCTCAGAGGCTCCTTTGGGCAAGACTGTCTTTCCACTTCCTTCTGGGAAGCAGCAGTCTGATTTAGAAGAGACAATGATATCTAATCAGTGTAATCCCTTTGAAGAGAAAGACGAGGTCAGTAATAGTACAGGCTTTATAGTAAAAGCAAAACCATCTGTTGTTACATTAAAATAAAGCCCTTGAGCAGATATTATGCTATGAAGTCTGTTACCCTTCAGACTCATGAAAAATACTTGAATATGTATACTGTATTTTTTACAAATAAATAGAACAAAAATGGTTCTTTCTTGTTCTTCCCACAAAGCCATCACTAAGCTCCTGGGGCATTCTCTCTTGATGCAAAGCATTCCTTTGCCTCAAGGAGAGTTTTTGAGGTTAGGAGATCTATTGTTGTGGTCTCAAACATGGAGGTTGAAAGCAAGGTTCCCTCTGTGGAGCAACTGCCTCCATACTGAACTTGTCTGAGAGACCTGATATGGTAAAAGTGAAACAAGAAAATGCTGGGGGCTGGGAAGAAAGGTCGTGCCAAATATAGGAAAAAGGAGCCAGATTTTGCTTTCAGTTATCAGAATGGGTTGAAAAGAAAAAACTCAAATTATCTCTTATAGCAGGGAAGCAGGAAGGGGCAATTCAAAACAGTGAATTCTGCCAGTTGGCATTCTGTTTTGAATTAAAACTGGTAAACCTTACAGTGCCATAAGCGTAAATATAATTACAGTATTTGTGTACTTGTGAGCACTGTGACTCATTTTTTCAGTCATTCTTAGTATTTCATCATCTTTCTGAACTCACTGGTATTCTCAATATGTTCAAACTGCCATATATCTGCTAATATGCTAGTAAACTTTTTAAAGAAAAAGGAGAAAGGAGGACCCTAAACAAAGTATTCCCTTCTCTATCTGCAGAACAGCCTTAGGCAATCATTTACATGCCCCAAAGTAATAAAACATCTTAAGTAACAACATAAGACTTGAAAAAACTGATGCATGTAGTTAGATGAGCATATGTTAAGAGCATACTGAGATAACACCGTAATTTTAGCCCGGCTCTGTGGGGTCCCGCAAGCCCACAGAACCTGGGGCATATTCGGTAATACAGTCAGGTGACAAAGAGGCAGGAAGGAGATTCGCTTATCATCCTGCTGGATGGTTTATTCCATGCTGTACAGCCGAACTCCCAAAGCAAATCTGAAACCCGATCCCGAGGGCCCCCGTTTTACCCGGGGCCAGGGGGAAAGGTGGGATTAGGGAATGGGGACCAATGGGAGAATGCCAGGGGAGTGACGAGGCTTACAGCCAACTGGGAGATTCAAACTGGGACAGACCATACCAAGGAACAAAGCATCCCAGGGGATGCTTCTGGTCGCCCCTACACAAAGGCATCACCGACCCGCACACTGAGAGGTTTTACAGGAGTTCTCATACCTGTGCTTTGGTGGATTATTTCATGAACTCTTGCAAATACCTTAGCCCAAATATCCAGTTTTTTCTTCTTCCTATTTTTTAAAATTATTGTCATTAAGCAGTTGTACTTAGCTTCTTAAGAGATTTTTTTTTTTCTGGTTTTATATTTAGTTCCCTTTTTAGGTCACCAGTGTGATATAGTCATAGAGTCATATTGGTTGGAAAAGACTTTTAAGACCATCGAGTCAAACCGTTAATACAGCATTGCCAAGTTCATCACTAAGCCATGTCCCTCAGTGCTACATCTACATATCTTTTAAATACCTCTGGAGATGGTGACTCCACCACTTCCCTGGACAGCCTGTTCAAAAACCTGACAACGTTTTTGGTGAAAAAATTCTTCCTAATATGCAGTCTAAAACTCCCTTGATGCAGCTTGGGGTTATTTCCTCTCATCCTGTCACTTGTTAACTGGAAGAAGAGGCCAACCCCTACCTGGCTACAGCCTCCTTTCAGGAGTTGTAAAGAGTGATGAGGTCCTCTCTGAGCCTCCTTTCCTCCAGGCTAAACACCCCCAGCTCCCTCAGCTACTCCTCATACGCCTTGTGCTCCAGACCCTTCACCAGCTCCATTGCCCTTCTTTGGACACGCTCCAGCGCCTCAATGTCCTTCTTCTTGTAGTGAGGAGCCCAAAACCAAACACAGGTTTCAAGATGAGGCCTCACCAGTGCCAAGTACAAAGGGACAATCCCTGCCCTGGTCCTGCTGGCCACACTGTTGCTGATACAGACCAGGATGCCACTGGCCTTCTTGGCCGCCTGGGGACACGCTGGCTCATGTTCAGCCACTGTTGACCAGCACTCCCAGGTCCTTTTCTGCCAGGCAGCTTTCCAGCTACTCTGCCCCCAGCCTGTAGCGCTGCACAGGGCTGCTGTGACCCAAGTACCAGGACCTTGCTGATCCTCATACAATTGGCCTTGTCCCATTGATCCACCCTGTCCAGATCGCTCTGTAGAGATTTCCTGCCCTCCAGCAGATCAACACTCCCATCTAACTTGGGGTCACCTGTGAACTGACTGAGGGGGCCCTCAATCCCCTCATCCAGATAGTTGATAACAGTATTAAACAGGAGTGGCCCCAGCATTGAGCCCTGGGGAACCCTACGAGTGATCATCTGCCAGCTGAACTTAACTCGAGGCACTACTACTCTCTAGGCCAACCATCCAGTCAGTTTTCTGCCCAGTGAACAGTGCACCCGCCCAAGCCATGAGCAGCCACTTTCTCCAGAAGAATGCTGTGGGAGACAGTGTCAAAGCCCTTCACTTTTAGCTGTGGATGTGCTATGTTTTAATTTATAATTTTAAATTAGTGGCTTATAACTGAGAAGTACCTGCCTTTAAGGACTGACGAAACAAAACAGAAAAACAGAAAAAAGCAATATGTCTTTTTTTGAACCATTGTCATAAATCTAGTAGGTATGTAATTAAGTTCAGCACTGCTTTGATAAAAGTTCAATGTTTCATGTACATACAAGGTGATGAGATATGACATAATTCTTCAACGTGTACCACACATGATTAACTTATAGAACCCCATATTAACTCAGCCTGGTTTCAAAGCGATCCCATCTGTGGTTTCTGTGTGTGAATACATCCATATGCAAACTGAAGTACAGAGATCCACAGAAGTACTTGCTTTACTCTGAGGTACAAGCAGACCATAAGTGAATAACTGCATGGCCCTCATCATGTTGGAATTAGCTTCTACTTGCACTTCCATTTAACTCCTCCCCTCTCCCACGCTTTCTTGCTTCAGAACTGCAGAGAAATTCGGTCTCTTCTCCGTTTAAGCATACCAGACTGCACAGGCTCTGGAAAGTGGAGCTGGCATTACAGTCTGCTGTCTAGGGCTTCTTTATCACGAGCATATTTTAGGACAGAGATTAAAGCCAAATGGCCCTCATTATCAGTTCTCTGCTTTTCTTGCCATTTCATTCATAGTTAGATTCCACTAAATTATTGCACGTACTGTAGGTACGATGGAAGGATGTAAGTTCATTCACATATGAATAGCCAGGAGAACAAGATGTCAAGGTCTTTCCCAAAGTATTACTACCTTTCCATCCTATAGCTGCTGGAGACAGGCACTCTCTAAGTTGGTGGCAGTTCTCATGCAAGGTTCTGCCTTTCTGCAAGTTGTTTCATGCTTTATACAAACTGTGCAGATCCTTTGTAGTTGTGATGTCAAGATTTTGTGTACAACATGAACAACAGCATTAAAATAAATACATAAAAACACTTAAAGAGGAAACTGAGAACAGAATGGAACTGAAAACAATGGACAATGTTATTCAGAAAATAGACTGTATTAATTTAATATTGGTTTAATTGTTGCAACCTCTTTGTTCTTTGTGTATACACCATGCATGGTTACTTGTAACACTACAAGTAGCATCAGATTTGAGGCGTCAGCCTTCCTGTCAGAATATCTGTGATGAAGAGCTCTTCCCAGTGACAAGCCTCTAAAGGGCAGTCAAGCAGTTCTCATATTACCCATTAGAAGGCAGGAGAACACACAAAACTCGACCTCTGCTGTTTCACTTCACTGAGCCTGTTTCATCACTCCCATCAATTTTGCCACAAGTCCTGTGTAAAAGTCATAACCTTATGGAAATATCCCCATCTGCTCCCAGAAAAATCACTGGGATGCTGCATCATCATTCTCCTACATCATCATTTTTCTACATCAGGATCTGGTGAAGGAGGAAATTCACCTATTCCCTAACTAGAATCAAGAGGAGGCAGTACTATCAATGACTGGCAATGTTACTCCAATATGTACTAGATGAAACCTTTCTTTTCAAATGCTACTTTCCTCATTATTATCACAATCTGAACGGGTCTTTTTTCACTTTAAGCATACTGGACTGCACAGGCTCTGGAAGGGGGAGCTGTGAGAGGGGGAGCTGAGCTGGATCTGCATATGTCCCATGCTGTATGGATCATAGGTTGGAAACTATAGGTTCTCTTTATATATATGCAAGGAATATTAACCCAAGGACAGCAAAGCAGTAAGTTCATGGTGCAACTTCCACAGCAGAACTGCCTTATCCCGGATGGGTAGTAGATGGCCTTACAGCTGTTTCCATGTTCACTTCTTGGCTGTTCAGATTGAGATCATAATAGGGGAAGAGCATTTGAAAGAAAGGTTTAACCTGGTACAAATTGGAGTAGCTCTGTCAAAGTCATTGGTAGTACTGCCTCCTCTGGACTGTAGTTAGGGAATAGATGAAGAATTTGGAATTTAAGCCTAGATTTTGGAGGTTTAGTAGCAGCAGGATAGGAAAGCTTTTGAAAGATAGATGAGCTATTACAGGGCTGCCTTACTAGTAAGTGTGCCTGATCAACAATTTTTTTTAAATTGTATTCTGAAATAAAATAGCAGCATTGCTAGAAGAAAATTATATATCAGCATTGCAGGAAAGCAGCAAGGTGACCATGAAATTATTCTTTTATGATAATGAAGAGGTACTGAGATATTCAGGGAAAAAAACAAACCACATGGATGCTGCCTAAAAAACAAACCAGGATTGTTCCAATAAGAGTAGAACCTGCCTGCAAAAATAAAGGACTCTCACTGACTAATGCAGTGGATTAAATAATTATTTTTTTATGTTGATATCAACTCACCGTTTTTCTAAATGGCACTGTTGTGAGTCAGGCTTGCATGGTTTCCCCATTTTGTTTCTCTTTCCTATTTCCTTCCATTTTTCATCTTTTCACTGGAAACCAAAGGAAAACATTTTTGTAGTGAGAATATGATTCCTGCTGATCATATATAATTTACGAGCTGTGCATTTGTTCCACATGACTTTTGAAGATACACTGCACAAAATGTCTAACAATATAGAGAATCTGGTAAAGAGGTATCTAGTGTGTTTTCATTACAGACATGTATTTGAATTAGCATTTAATTAGTAATGCATATAAATACATCTAGAGAGCTGAGAGTGAATCCCCCTCCTCCTTTGATTTTGCTTAAGATAAAAAAACCCTGATTCAGTAATAAAGATCAGAGGCTGTGTGAGGGGGGAGAAAAAAGCAGAAATAGTGCTGTCTGCACATTCACTTTTAGACAGGTTTTTCCACACAGTGCACTGCCATTGCCTTGAAAATTCAGATCCCTGGTTAGCACAGATTTGATGTCTGTGTAGCAGGATACATGTATGATATCATCTTTAATAAACAAGAGCTGTTATAGGGTAATGCAGAGTTTAGACCTCGGGGTGACTGATCAGCCAGCGACAGGTGGCTGTGACGGCACATTTGCATTTTGCTGCCTGATTATACTCAAAGTCTCATCATCTGTGCAGTGTTCAGGGGATGTGGACTGTTGGAATACTCTGCATGTTTCCCTCTGAAATTGAAAGACTGGCACAGTTACGTTTGTGTAGTTGAATTGAGTATATCTCTAGGCTAAGCTCTCTGCTTAGTCCTCCTCACCTTTAACTTTACTCCAAAGAAAACACTGAATGGCAGTCTTTCATTATTTATTTCAGTTTTCCTAGATAAAATTTGGTAAATGCAACATCTTGCCATTCAGTCAAATGAAATAAGATGGTTTTACAAGGTACCTTCCACAAGAGGCCGAGTCTGGGAGGCGTGTTACTTGCCTGATGTTTTTAGCACGATAATTCACTAAACCATTAGGGTTTTGGTATCAGATAAATATGCAAATTCAAATCAACATGTAAACCAAGCAAATAACTAAAAGCAAATATTTTGACCTTTCTTAGTGGAAAATGAGAGAATCATATCTGAAAGTTCTGTAGGTAGGTTTCCTATTAAAATAATTTGGGAAAGAACCACAGCAAAAATCTTTTCCCCTCATTGATCATTTCTTTTATCCAAGACACATAGCCTGTAATTTGAGAAAACTGTTTCTCTGACACAATATTTTGTTAACCTGACTTACCTTAATGCAGCAGAACTCAGCAATAGCACCAGAAATAGGAGCAGCAGGCACACTGAAAGCACAGCATGTAGGTCTCTGCTGAAGATTTATCAAAGCCTGTGTGAACCTATGATAGGCTGGGTGAAATTCCTGTCACCCGAGTTTTAGGATTTTGGTGTTAATCACACTGTGCTAACAAAGCTTCCTTCGTCATCGAGGGAGAGAAGTTGGTGCCTTCAGAGAGAGTCCACCTGCCATATTTTATATCCCTGCAATAGGTTGGACTGTAATTTTCACTGTCTACATTAACTTCACTCTCAGGAGAGCAGGAGAGACTGTAGACAAAGCTGGATGTTTCCGCTTGAACTTTCACCTGGCCATATACTCCAACTTGTGCTACTTCTTGGATGAGTGTTGTTGCCGTAGCTTTCCATTTTGATCACTGTAACCAAGAGTTTCTGCTTTTCCTCTAGGAGCCAAGCCATGGTCCAACATCATGGAGATACTGGAGGAGAAGGATGGGGTTGATACGGAACTACTGGTTTATGCAATGACCTTGGTTAACAAGGTTTGTTTACGTTGTTAGTGTGACTGGTGCAGATAATATCAGTGTTTTCAACTGTGTAATGAACTTCCCTGTTGAGAGTGTATGACGGAGGAGACCTGTCATAGAGAATTTGCAGGACAAACTGCAATCGGTCAGCACACTCCTGTTACTTGTGCTGCAGCCACCCAGAAGCAGCAGCTGGGAGCAGAGTTGTTATTTTGGTAGAAGTTGTGTGGAATTGTGGTCTGACATGGCTCCTCTCCCAGCGCTGACAATGCAGTGCTGAAGGAAAACGTGACAAGCTAACTCAACAGATTATCCAAGGGGAGAAGGAAAGCAAGTGCTGGTGGAAAGATCACATGCTCACAAATGCTTGTGTTGTGCACAATTTTCTAGTTCAGAAAGTTCAAATATTTTTTTTTTGCTGCAAACTAAATATGATGAATTTAACAGGTCTAAGTGCCTGTAAGAGTGCTTCTGCTTAAAAAAGTAAGGTTAATTTTTTTCTTATTTCTTTATATTTTCTGGTGACGGGATTTGCAAGCCATAGTTTTGCAGTAAAGTCACATGTTTTCTGAAATATTGACTTATGCTATTGGGAGGGAGAAAATGGAAAGTCCTTTCAAGTTAGAAATTTATTAGTGTAAATTCCTTAAAAATCAGCATCTAGTCATAGAGAAATCGTAGGGGGGTACTAAAATTAAATATTCATTTTTTTAAAGAGCACAGAAAGCCAGCATACTCTTGGCAAATAAAACAACTGTGTGGTTTATGGTTATACTTAATAGGGCAGAGTATTAGGAAATATTATTATTACTCATTGTATTCACTTGAAGATCCTGAGTTAGTTTGTGGAGGTCATACACCAAGCTGCCAGCTTATTGGGCTCTTGGCTACATGATTGGAATTGTGGGTTGCTTTTTTGTTGTTGTCCTGTTGATTTTTTGGTTTATTTATAAAATGATTTCTTAATGGTGGATATTTCCCAGCAAATATGCCCGAGAGAGACTAACCTCTCCTGGTGACATTACTGATCTTACTGTACTTATGCTTAGAGTCACCCTTGCTCCTGCTTCCATGGTAGTAAGGTTTCTCTTGAGTTTAAAAGACCCCCTTACCTTGCTGCTGTACTCTTGCTGAAAGGCATCACCAGTTATGTATGCTTCTGTCTGTAGCTGCTGTTAAAGCCAAGGTGACTGGTCATTGATGTCTCTGCTTTACACCTTGCTGTTCTGTGTACTGATTCCTCTTTCTGAGATAGTTCTCTTCATCATTTGCACAGTTGTAGCCTACCTGGTGTTTCACTTCCTCAAAGATTTTGTTCCCTGCGGACTCTTTTATTATCCTGTAGTTGATTCCTTTAGTCTGAGTTTTTCAGTACATTTAAAGCTATTTTTAGGAGGAGGTAGTTCTTTAAAAACATACAAGAACAAAAAGCATCTCACAGTCAGAGGCAAGGCAGTTATGAAGATCAAGGAAGAGAGGAATCCCACAAATCCACACTTATAATTATGATCTGGCTTATGGGCAGCTTTATGATGTTTTTAATGGGATATTTTTCATGATTATAGAGAAAACAGTAAGTAGCATGTAACAGTTGTCATTTTTTCCCCCACAGAGAATACAAAGAAGGCTCAGATGGTTTCAGCTTCTCTAGGCAAGGAAATGTCAAAATTTTCAGTGCAGGCAGAGTCTTCATGAAGAATTTGTGTTAAGGAAGCATGCTTGTACTCCTTTTTCTTTCTCCATGTATCCATTTTCCTTCCTGCTCCAGAGCAGAAAATGCATCTGCCCAGACATAAGAATTGCTCCAGTCCTTTTATCCTCTCCCTCTCTTTTGTTGATGCTTAACCAGTTTACTTATGCTAATATTTTATTAACCCTCTCTTAATTTGTGAGGATTTAGGCATTCATGAATCTCTTACATGAGAGTGATCCCAGTGCAGATTCTTCTGGTTATGTATAGTTCCAGTATAACCTTTGTTATCTTCCTTGGATTAGTTAGAAATTGAATCTGATATGCTTTGGGCTCTGAAAGTGGATCTGTGAGTTTATGACAAATGGTACAAAGGAAAAATGTTTTACTTCTATACTTGGGAGTTCAGTTGCCTGGTTCTGGTCAACAGCATGCAGTGAAAATTGGATTTACGCTGCTGCGTGATTTAAAATTATAATAACCAATTAAAGGCTGCTGACAAAACCAGTTGCCAGCAAATACTACCTTATGCTGCTGTTTTTCCAGTCTACAGCTTGCCTTACCTTGGATTTTAAAAAAGATATACTTGAAGGTGGGTGATCTGCATATCAACATTAAGATGATTTCCTGTTATTTTTAGAAGTAAATGCCCAGAAGATCTGACTGTTCCTCTACCCTTTTGCAGATAAAACATCACATCTTACTGTGCTTGAAGGCACTAGGGTTAGAATACTGGCTGTCTATGTCTTTCATTTGGAACTGAAAGCAACACAGTTGAACACTTTTCTACTATAATATTTCCAAGTTAAACAACCAAGTTAAAGCTCCATTGAATGTGCAGTGTGATAACTTCATTTGCTGAATCCTCAGATTTTTACTCAATGCTAGCTGTCAGTTTAGGAAGGAACAAAATAAATGTGGTATCTGTTTTCAGCACTGTTCAGGGCATTTTAGTTTCATAGTCTTCAGTGGGTTCTAAACAGAGCCTTAAACACTGTCTTGGAAAGAGACAAATTCTCAACTAAAGTCTGAACATACAACCCTAACACTTAATTGATGATTGTGCTAAGAATTCCTATTGTGGTGGATTTCACCAGTCAATAGTCCTGTAATGACTGAAGAAGAAAATGTTTCTGTGTTGTGTTTAGTTGGAAAAAAAATTAAATTTAAAAGTACCTTGTTGATGCACATATTTCAGTACCTCACATCACAGGAAAGAGGTGCTTTAACAAGACAGCTATGTCAGCTGCCTGTTTTTCTCTCATTAGTCATGTAATCCAGACCCATTTTTCTGAATGTAAAGCTTCTTGGTGTAGGGAGGCAGCCCAGAGTGGCTGCTCTTATCTGCATTCTGCTGCTCAGAGCCACTTTGGAAAAGATGGGCTCCAGAAAAGCAGCATTCACAGGGGGCAGTTCATCCCATCCGAGGCATGACAAGATGTAATTCTCTCTGGAGAGGGCCTGGGTTTTGCGTCTCTTTCCTTTGCTCTTTCTCTTTTCTACTGGGAATATAGATAAATTATTTAGCTAATTGAATGGGAGAGAGGAAACCACTTCAGAGTAAACTTCTCTGGTGAGCTAATCCAGAAAAACTATGTTGCTTCCAGCCTGCGCTCTAAGGTATTTTGCAGAAACAGCTCTGCACAGACTGGTTCCTGTGACAAGGTATGTGTTGCCCTGCAAGTAGGTTGCACGGTGTGTTCAGTAGTTTCTGCTCAACGTGTGCAGGATTAAACTAGTTCTTCTGCATCCTGTATAAGGAGCAGTAAAAAATCAGCACAAACGGACTAGAAATCCATAGCAAGCCGGAATAGGAGTTAAGAAGTCAGTGTACCTTTAATAAGACTTCTTAAGTTGAAAGGGAGGAGAGGATTCACTATCTATGTAATACAAAATTTGTGCTCAGGGAAGATGACTGCTGCTGCAGGTGAGGAGGACAGTAGGCACATGGTGCAGGATATTTCCTGCTATCCTGACATCACAAGCTGTGCATTGGACTTTTTCTTCTTCAGGCTAAACTTACAGGCATCAGTAGGAAGTGAGCTTTACTCTTTAGCTAAATGGGGTTTATTTCCTCCCTCTTTGCTTTTATCCCTGCGTTTGATGGTTTAACATTCTCTGTTCTTTAAGTCTGTACTTGAATGAAGCCAGAAAGAATCCAACTGTGTATTTTAAAGACGTACATTTTCCATACTTTTTTGTATGAAATAACAACATTGATTTGTTTTGCCAATTATTCATTTTTCTACACAGTGCACAGAGTTGTTTGTTAAAAGCTGTGCCACTTGTTTTTTATTTTCTATCAGTGTCTCTAATCCCACATCATGGGTTTTACTTGATTGAAATCATACATAGCACCACTTGCCACCCGCTTTTAAAGTACTTTGTTTAATTCTTTTCAAAACAAACAGATTTAAATGTTTTTCCTTTGATTCTTAGACGCTGTCAGGATTGCCAGATCAGGACTCTTTCTACGATGTGGTGGACTGTCTGGAAGAGCTAGGCATTGAAGCTATTTCACAGAGACACTTGAACAAGAAAGGAACAGACTTGGACTTAGTTGAGCAATTTAACATTTATGAGGTAACATAACATGCCCTGTTTTATGCATCTTACAGCTTGTGCAAACTTCAAAGCTGAGAGGAAGGGGGAATGTAACCTAGGTGAAATTTGGTTATCTCTTCTATTTTAGAAGAAAAACATCTGGTTGCTGGAAGTATTACACACATTTGTGTATGTGACCCGCTACGGTCCATAGCTGCATTTTATCAAAGGCATTTCATACTAAAGCTGGGGCATGGTCCAAGGCAAACCAGCAACTAGCCTCCTTTCTGCAACTGCTAGTTACACATTCTGAAGCAAGTAGAAGTTCTTTCCATGTGCAAAAGTATTCAGCTCATGAAAAAGGTTCGGCTGGGCTCAACTTCACAAATACCACTTGTTCTGCAACTGAATATCCAGCAAGTCCATGTTTATGAGTTTACACTGGACCCGATCCTATGCAGTTTGCAGCAATGGAGTAATGGGTGACTCCACATTTACCACCTAGGTATAAAATAACTACTTCTGAAGCATTTATATATAAGGGTAGGATATCCAGTTTCTTAATAATTAGCCTCTTTTCAGACTTTGGGAAGTGTTGGAACTAGGAGGTTTAGGCTGAAGTTGTAATGTAAATGTGAATTAGTGTTCTAATGTGGCAAAATTAAATTACTTCATCTGTGCCTCAGTCCAGTGAAGGATTTGATAGATCTGATTCTCCATTTTCTCCATCCATGACTTTACACCATGCCACTTCACTAACTGTAGCAGAGTTAAGCTTTATATACAGCAGTTTTCAGGAAGAACCAAAATAGGAACAAGAGAACAAGAGGGCTCAGTATTCTTCTTTCTTTTTCTATCATCAGAGGCGTCAGCTTATAAAGCCCTTTTTAAAATATGCTGATTAAATTTAAAAGCAGGGATTTTTTTTTTTGTTAATGCTGCATCTACTGAAAGACTTAATTGCAGAATTGGCAGTTGACTTAGTTGGGTACTAGCTTTTTTTTGATGACCAAACTAAATTTAAACATGTCTATGTAAGTTCTTCCTTTTTTCTGCCAATCTTGTTTTTTACCTGAAAAATATCTTTTTCCTCACAGAAGCAGATTTTACACCCTAAGCAGAGATATTTCACTTCCCCCTTTGTTTTTTTAACATCACTTCTGGTAAGAATTACCAGAGTAACAAGACTAATAGAAACAAGAAGATAGGCATTCTTCTGATCACACACACTGCCTTTTCTGTGCCTCTGCCTGTTTGAGTGGATCTTCCTCATATAATGATTAGTTAAATGTTAGGCTGCATTTTCGATGAGATCCACTAGTTGCTATGTTGTTTCTGCCAGGGATATCTCTCCTCATGCACCATAAGATAACACTTTGTTTCTATTAGAGGTACTTCACATTGGCACATCAAGAGCATGCAGCAGTTCAAGATACTTGGCGTTGCATCCATGCTTTATTCCTCTGCTATTTCCAACACACTCTAGATGCTAACTTCCACTTAATCACTACAAGTGTCATGTCTGAACATGAGGAAATGTTGAATCAGTCAATGCATGGAGTTTTTTCCTGTTGGCTTCACTAAAGCCAAGTCTTCACCTAAGTATTCTGGAATGAAATAAAGTGAACTGGTTGTCCAAGACTGCTCAGCTTCCTTGAAAATTCAGTCTCACATTAAAAAAGAAAACAAACAGATTAGGAGGTACATAAATGTGTTGTTACGGGTCCGACAGTGTTGTATGCTAGATATCGTTATGTAATTCCATTTTTAGAGCTGCCACACTGCACTAATGGACAGAGGGCGACTTTCAGGGATAACTGTAGAAATAGTGATGCTAATTGGAGTTAATCTTGTTGAGACCAGGAAATTTTTAAGCCTGGGTGTGAACACCTGTGGTAGCTGAAGCAACTGTGTCAGCAGCCTCAGCCTTCTTCCTTTCTTCCTCAGCTGACACTGAGGCATGAAGATGGAGATGAGAGTGCTGAGCCGCCTCCCAGTGGGCGCAAGGATCGGAGGAGGGCCAGCCTTGGCGCTGGGGAGCGCAGGGGGCTGGAGCGCCGGCGGAGCCGCAGGCACTCGGCACAGAACGTCAAGAGCACTTTATCGGCCCCCGCCAGCCCGTGCGGGCCGTCGAGCTTCGTGCTGAGCCATGGGCAGCGCGTGGAAGAGCTCAGCGAGAGGTAAGGGAAGGAGCTGAGGGATACTCCTTTCGTCTCCCGTTACTTCCTGTTCATGTGCACTTTATCAATATGACAGCTTTTTCTTTATTTTCCTCTTTTTATTGAAATAAAAATTAAAAAAACAAAAGCATATTCAGAGCTAAAACACCAGCACAAAAAATGAATGGATTTGTAAGTGGCTTACCTACATAGCTAAGTTCTTTGGCACCATCCATCCTAAGTAAGTGGACCCAAACCACATAAGGTAGAGCATTTCGTATGGGAACTAACTCAGCTTAATTTCATCCATTGACAGATTTTATGTTCACTATGTCCACATAACAGAAGATTGTAACAAGAGCATGGCAACAGTAATTCAGAACTATTTGTCCTGTGTATGTTACAGTTCATTCTTATTTTTTTTCCTCCTTTTCATTCCAGCATAAATATTTGCCTTTGAAGCTACAGCATAGTAGTGAATATATCTAATGTTTTATAATTAGCAAAAGAGAAGTAGTAATGGGTAGCTGAGCAGCAGTCTGCAACAGTGGAGTCAGTGGAAGTTGGTGTCTTTGCCAGTCCTATGATGGTTGGTTTAGTCTTTGTGTGCTGAAGAAAAAAAGGAGCTGCAGATCCTCAGCCTGTCTGACTGCTGCACAAGAGGGCTGGAATTAATTTCACCAAAGTCAGATGTCTGATCAGCTCTCATCTCTTTGATGTCAGTGGAGTGCAGCAAGCACTGGTGGGCCTTCAGTTATCTAATGTGTTCTACACGCCTGAAATTTCAATCAGGATGAATCAGGCTCTGAGACTGGCTGTTTGTTGACTCTAAAGGGGAATCTGGCTGACTAGCTTAGGTGGGGATACATAAGATGCAGACAGAAAAAGCTGGACACTGTCATCTCACTGCTGAAGGTGCAGTTTGAAAAACTGAAGTGTGGTCTTACAAGAGCATATCTTGTATTAATTATAACATTTGGGAAGTTCATTGAAGGTTTCTGTTGGTTAGCACAGGATATAAACTTAGAGCCTTAAAATCCTGTTACATGTAAAGCAGTCTTTCTTGCAAAGAGAACTGGGTTGATTAAAGTTTAATGGATTCTGGCAATATGAAAATATAAGACTCCAGATAACTGAAACAGTAGTTGCATGTTGTATACCACATAATAGCACTTTATTTTCTTTCTTTTTTTTTTTCTTTTTTGCATTCGACCACACATTCATGCTTGTTTTCCATCACCTTCTGTGGTCTGGTCTTTAGTGGGCTGACAGCTGAGAGCCCCACAGTCTTACAGGCTGATAACAAGGATGACAGTGCATTTGAGGATGAGTTTAAAGCATCTTTGGTGTGAGTACAACTGGGGGCTTCAGCTGCTCTGCATGGGATGCCTTGTGCATGACCTTGGGCCCTGCTGCACAACTTAACAATGTGACTGGGAATCTGTATCCATGGATGTGGAGCAGATATCAATGATTTTTTTTGTTAAGCTGATGAATTTGGATTGGAAATGAGGAGATGCTTCAACTCTACAGAAATTGTTCATTCTCTTACTGCTAATAAATAAAACAAATAGAAGCCATCCAGGACAACAACTTCTACCAATATCTTTTCTCACTAAAAATGTTTGCTTGCTAGCTTTATTTTGCAGTAACTTATAAATTTGTGTTTGAGCTAACTTTTAGTAGGAATAGAATAGAGGGAATAAAAACACAACAGATTAGTTTCAGAAGCTCTTTGAAATAATTTTTCACCAACATAATGACTTAATTTCAATAATCATGCTACTTTTTTGAAAAAAAAATTATCCAGTTCTGCTCCACACACTCTTTGTCAGCGACATATTTTAAAGCATAACTTCAGTTTAAATGCAAGAAAGAAGTCTTTATCTAAGCAGTCAAATTTAATTTCATGCTGCAGTTATCTTCTGCAGGAAAATAATTAAATTCTTTTCAATTCCATTTGGAATGTCCAAGTTGCTCACCTGGCTCTGTAAGGAAAGAGGCATTCAATTACGAATGTGTGTAACTCTGATCTTTATTTTGCATATTAGTTAAATAAAAATCCTTCCTCAGCCCCCACACCCATTCTCCAGTCCTCTTAGGTAATGACAGGGAGTATTACTTGTAGCCAGAAAATCAGATTTTTTCCCATTGGTCATTACAGACTACAAAGTATGTTCAGGTTCTGAAGATGCAAGTTCTGTGCTCAGCGAAATTTTTTAAGTTACCATAAAAAGAAGTTAGTCAACTAACTAAGTTAGTTGGATCTTCTATAATTCCCATTTTTCTGGTAAAGTGTTTCTGGTAAACAAGCATTTCAGATAAGCAGATTTTGTCCTTTGCATTCTTAGTTTCATTATCTCCCCAAATCTGTGGTTGTGGTAGGAAGAGGAAAAACAGCTTTCCTGCTTTATCATATTCCAGCAAGTCTCAACTTTCAGTGAAATAGTCCAGATGTTTGCAACAGTATCTCTACACCTGATAGCTAAACTGAGAAAAAAAAAAAAAAAAAAAAAAAAAACATTTTGGCTTTTTTTTCTTAATTATT
>VZTI01000335.1:0-136740 GCA_013397865.1 Struthidea cinerea | reverse complement strand
AAAAAAAAAAGTGAAGTTGAATGAGTCCTATAAGGTTTTCACACATTTATAGAATTTGAATTAAATTGAAATGGAAAACGGTTTTTTGGAATCAAATTTTCAAATTTGAACACATGGTCTTCAGTGCAAAGTATTTATTGGTTTAAAGGACTTGAATAGAGCATCATAAGTTTAGATCTTGCTGCAATTTGTATTGAAACTTTAAAATCCTGTGTTAAAATATGATGCAGGCGTCACCTGATTTTGTCAAAAGAAATGCACATTATGACCCTGCTGCTTCCATTGTTAATGAGAGGAATCTACACAAATGCATAAAAATTACTTACTACCTCTGTAAACTGAAAATTACTTCTGTTCAGCCATGAAAGAACTGTCTCCTGCTAATGACCTTTTGGTTCATAACCCTGGTCCCTCTTGAGAAAGGAAAAAAATTTGGCAGTAAGTTTTTGCAGTGCTATATTTTCCAAAAAATAGTCTACAAAATGGATTTCAGTCTTTATTCCTTCACTACATTTTCTTTCCCAGTAGGAATTGTAACAATACTGATGATAATCTTATTGTGTTGTTACTGCTGAAAGTTCTAAACTTTGTGTGTGGCTGTAGATGTCTTATGTCTGGTTTTACAGTGGATTAGATCCAGCAAAATTGCTTCTGATGGACGTGGTTAGAGATTGAAGTCACACTCTTACACTGTATTAAATTTTATTTTGGGCGATATTCTACGTTATTTTTGGACTTCTGTACCAAAATCAGTAGAAGGTTCAAGTTCTTTCCCATCATTCTCCTTCCCACAATGTTCGTGTTTCTTTTCTTTCTAGCTCATCAGCTGTTTTGGCAATTGCTTTGCTTTTGTTTACCACATCAAACAGGTTGTCCACAGTCATCTGCTCTGTGTCAACTGATAAGTCTTCCAAAAAGAGAATAATCCATCATGCCGGTAAAACAAAAAAAAAAAAAGACAATATTGGCCAAATTCTGTTCTGCCTCACAATGCTCTATATCCAGAAAAGTTGTCTGAAGTCAGTGGAGTTGCTCTGATCTATGCCATGCTAATTGAGAGCAGACTTTGGGTTTCGAGCTGGGAAAAGTCGACCGTAAATGCTAAGGGCGACCAAAAGGAAGACTTGCAGGCCTTTTTCATCCACTTGGCAGCCTTTTTCCAAAACTAAATGTATTGCTCTTTCTCCTGTGGTTCAAAACAAATAAGGATCCAAATCTGCTTTGTGTTAAAATAGTTTTCATGGAGAGTTAAGCCCAGCCTGATGTGCCTGTTACTAAGTAAGTAAAGAAGTTGATAACGGCTACTAACTAAGAGAGGCTGAGGGTTGATTTAAAGGTCTATACCTACTGCAGCATACTTTAAGATGCCTGTCCTGATCACTAGCAGGTCTGATTTGCTGAAATTTCTTTCTGTTACCATGATGGCACAGAGCACCCGTAAGCCTGGCGGGAACTTCAGTTTTGTTAACATGATGTTTTAAATGCTGTGCTGGAGGTGCCTCCTAAGGTTTTCTGCCCTGGTCCAAATTGAGTGCTCTCAGTCTGTGGTCTAGCATACTGTTTCTTATGCAGTAGACTTTTAAACACATTCTTCCATGGGTTGTGTTGTTTGTTTTTTTTTTCTTTTTAAAGTAAAGCTAGCTTTTTCCAGCCACACAATGGATAGAGTCAGGGAAAAACGTAACGAGTGGCATGGAATTTGCACTAGATTTATATTGTTATTGTATGCAGTGTTTTCTGGTTAAATAAGCATTAAAAGGCAACTTTCTGTCTGTCTGTCTTTCAATCTCATCCTGACTGGCTTTGAGAGAGTAAAAGGCAGGTCGTTCAGAAGTTCTCAGTGCTGTGTTGAGCATTGGACAGCTTCTCTGAGCTCTATTCATACAAATCAGAAACAAGTGCTTCTCCCAGTTTTCCAAATTAATGTTTCACATTTTGCTGTGCATTTCCCTTTCTTCAGTGCCGCACAGACATCCCTCACCCTGGGTGTCCCATCAGAGCTGTGTCAGCCAGACCTTAGCAAACATGCAAGCGAGCTTCTGGGAGATTTACACTGGCACCTCATACCAGCATTCGGGTGAATGGCTCCATCGCTGTGGAATTAGTCACAGTCAGAACTGAGGTCTATGAAGTTGTGAATAGCTAGGATTAGGCATTTACCTCTCTTTACTAGATTCTCTGCTTTTTATTTCCATAGCTTGGATTTGTTTTATATCATCAAAAATCACCAAAGAATTGCTAGGATCCATCTTATAACACTAAATATGTTCATCTAGAGATACCATGGCCATGGTTAGAACTTTCTTGTCAGTATTCCTGTGTTTGACACCTAACAAGTGAGAGAACTGACTGCCATCTTAAGAACTTACCAGAGTGGAGCCTGCATTCTGAATCAGTGACCAAAGCTGGCTTTAGCAAGCTATCATTTTTTAGACCATGAAGCTAAAAAGATATGAGGAAGACCAACTCTTCAGGTCCACCTGAGGTTCCAGATTTTTTAATCTGAAGAAAGCTGACCTTCAGGAGAGCTATATTGATAAAGTAAAAACAACAGAGAAGCAAACAGGGAATTATGTATCGAAGGACTTTGCATTTGTTAGGGTCCTGCCTGGAAGCCTGTTAGGACTCTTCCTCTGAGCAAAAAGTAGCACAGGGAATTCTGAACTCTCCCACAAATTTCTAGGCTAGCTGGACACAGCTCCGTTGCACAATGCACCCTGGGCTCAAGGTCTTTCACACCCTTTATGGCCCTAGAAAAAAAACAGGGAAATAGTTGTCTAAATAAAGGAAAGCTGTGCTGAGAAGTCATAAGGATCTGTTTGTTAGTAAATGCATGTTTGTGATGTTTGAGGATTGCCAAGATGCAGGCAGAGATCGTGACGCTATTTTGGTTTTACCAGAAAACAATGAATACAGCTGAGCCTCTGATGCTAAGCATTTTTTCTGCTCAACTTCAGATTCCTGTCAAGTTTCTAACCAACAGCACAGACTTTAGTTTGCTTATTAGGCCCCATTAACTGATTGTTCAAATTGCTTCATGTAGAGCCAGGACTGCAGGGTTGGTTTGTCCAAGATACAGCTGGGACTTCTTTTTTTATTATTGTGATTTTCCATGTGTTCAGACATCCCAAACCATAACTAATCTTTTATTTTTCTCTAGCATTTACTACAGAAAAATTCTAGTTTTTGTCATGATGTTTCAAGTTCTGGTGACTTTCCACAGCACTATAAAAGATTTGATTGTATAAATACTTAATAGCTATAGATCAAAGATACAGTGGTGGATGGGATTTATTTTATTTTATTTTATTTTCATTTTATTTCATTTCATTTCATTTCGGATGGTTTGTTCCACATCTCTTAGAGTTTCTGTCTGTGTCAAATATGATGAGTGGTATGATAGGTATGAACCAGCAAAGTGGGGAGACTCAACATCATCATTTGATGTAAGACTTAGGCTGTGGTATGGATTACTAAAGGCCCAGATGAGAGAAGAAGTTAATTTCTCTTTTATTGCTGTAATAGAAAGAAACACGTGTTGGGTTTTTTTTCTTGATGTTTATCTCTGGTTCCTAGTTTTGGGTATTTAAAACAACTGAGGCATTATTAGACTAAGAAATTAGACTAAGAAAACATCTCCAGAATAAACATGCAGTCACATATCTGTGGATGTGACTCTCTTTAATACACATATATACACCTAGACATACACACATACATGAGCTGAGCTATGTAGCATTTGGGTGTGCTTTGACATTGAATGGCATATGATCGTTTGTGAGAGAGATAATAACTCTTTTCACAATTTGGTTGGTATGGGTGAAAATGGAAATGGGATATAAAAAAGGTTTTGGAAAGATTTATCTATGAAATTAAATGGCTTGGTAAGGTAGCCAAGGTAGTGTCTGTTCATAGCATCAGATTGTGGTTAGTCTTTGACAGCAACACCATACAAAATCTGACCTGCTATTTTAGGTTTGGAGCAGGAGAACATGTTTATTTCTCCTATGCAGGCAGAATTTGAAGCATGAAGTCAAGCAGATTTGAAAGGAGAACCCTAAAAGTGTGAAATTTGTAATCTTACTCTTTGTAAGAATATCTTGGAAGGTCCTGTAAGGAATGCAGTAGAGGAAGAGACATGAGATAGGTTAAGAAAAATTTTCTTTTGAAGCCATACCATAAAAAAGGACTGCATTGATGTACAGATAGGGATTGACCCACTAATGCACAAGTAATAATAACACAAAAATTTAAAATTTACAGCTTGATGTGTATCTCAGGTCCAGGTCCTATTACTGTTTCAAGTTGGTATCAGCCCTTTTTATATGAATTAAAAGATCTCTGTAGGCATGTCAGGTTTTCTAGTAGGGATACTCTTTGCTGACTGCAGGTCTTGCTGAAAGGAAATGTTTTATGCCTGGCATGCATGCAGAGTCCAGTTGACAGCACTGCACTTTGCTGTAAAGGCAATGGTAGATTTTCCTATTTGAACTTCAGGAGGAGTGAAGAAAGCACCGAAGTTTAGATAGATTATAGCTGCATGGCAAATGAAATCACAGCATGACTCAGCCTAATTATTTTACTTTGGTTGTTTCCACTGTGTGTTTAGCTTTTGTGAGCTACCTGAGGAAATGCAATGCCAAACCAGGGTGTGAATGCATTTCTCTGGATCTGTATGGTTGTGTCTTATGCACTGGAGTGTACATGCTTTAGAGATTTCACCTTTCCAGTGTGTTCCCAGTGTTTGTAAAAATCATCCTCTGAGGACAGGAAAGGTTTTTTACACATGGGATGTGATGTGGGGGAAAAAAAAACCTGCAGTTTGGCAGGATGCCATTTCCCTTTGAAGTAAAGATCAACAACAGTGACCTTCAAGTGTTAACGAATGAGCACTTCCAAGCTCTGAAAATCACATTTCTTCTCTCTTTCTGTATATATGTCAGTATATATTGCTCCAAAAGTCTATCTGTGTCTTTATTCTGTTTCTTTACCTCTCTGCGCTTAGAGATGTAAAAACAGCGATGCTGTTCAATGATCAGAGAGCTGTGACTCTTGAAGTCTTTGCAAAGCCTTGCCAGTATCTTAAGCAATGCTGCTGTCTTGCTATGCTTTGATGTGTCCTATATAAAACAACTGCAGCAATTAAACAAGTGTGGAGGCATTGCCTAGGTTTAGTTGTGAAAAGCTGTTGCTGATCATATTTTAGGGATAACAAAGTAACAGGAACCTAAAGATAAAGAACAGATATGAAGGCATAGTGAGTGCATGTACTTCACACCATTTATCATTTCTTCAGCTTTTTGTCTGAACTGTTTTCTTTATTTAGGGCAAAAATACCAGCATCATTTTCCTTTTGAGCTTTGTAATTATTCACCTTAGTTTTCCTGTGTGCAGAAGGTCAGATTTGGAGGCTTTGTAAGTACATTGTTATCCATATAATTTCAGGTATTTTCATCTTCACATAGTTGCACCAACTGCAGTGGAATGGAAATGGGCAGTGGGATTAATAGGTGGTTTCTTTAGTCTTATTTTTAATGGAGGACGAAAGTGTATTGCCATATCTTTATGCAGATTTATAAATGTTGAATTTAAATTATTACCACTTTTAGCTTTCACATAAAGGACTAGTTGAATCTGTTTTGGCAGCTAGGATAGAAGAAGGGAAGAAGCAACAGAAGTGTACCAAAGCATTTGTTTATTTTACAAGGATTTAGGACTTCGGCTATGAATTGTGCCATCTAAGCTATGAAAGTGGAATTGAACTCATAAATTGAAGAAAATGGCAAGAGAAAATAAAATTACATCCACTCTGACTTGTAAATATCTTGCCTTGATGGAACATGTTTCATTTTCTCTTTGTTCACTTGGAGTTCAGGGATGCAGCTGTGCAAGAGGTAAAACAAGTCAGAGGTTTGCAGGAAGAAGGGTGGAAAACTTTTCTTGAAAAGAAAATTTGTGAGATCAGCTGTAGTATTCAATTTAAAAAAATATTGTGAAATGGCTAATGGTGGTCTTATTTCACTGAATGTGGCTTGTAGTCCTGGTCATACAATCATAGAATGGTTTGGGTTGGAAGGGACCTAAAGACCATCTACTAGATCTCATGAGTTAACTTTTATGTGCATTGTATGTGCAGACCAAAGCCTTGGTAGCCTAATTATGGGAAGATCATAATGTTTTTCTATTGTTCTGTATTCTGGTTCATTACTGGTTAAATTCATCCTGAATTAAAATGATTTGAAGCATATCTTACCTTTTCAAAATTTCCTTTGATACCAAGCAAAGCAGAATGTGTTTCTGTGCTCATGCTTATTTTGTTGGTGTGGGGTTTTGTTTGGTTTGGTTGGGGTTGGTTGGTTGTTGGATTTTTTTGTTCCTTCAGCACAGCCTTTGATTTTTCTTTTAACTCTACCTTCGGAATTTTTTTTGGAGGTGGGGAACGAGAAACTTGTGTTTCTGGGCTACAGGCTAGAACAAAGAAATCCTAAGTTCTTTCAAGCTGCCTTCGTCAAAACTGTGCAGACAAAGAGGTTGGGGAGAGCCTGGAGAAGACAGAGACTACACAGAACCTTGTACACATTGCTCAGCGCTAGGGTCCAGTGGGACAGAGAGCAAGTTTTGGTGCTTTGAGTTCTTGTGGACTAAGAGCCACTGTCTTCAGAATGGTGTCTTAGTTTTAAAATCGTCCAACTGTGACTAGGTTAGGTGTGTGTGAGGTGCAGTGCCTGGCACCTCAAGGACTCTGCCCCTGCTTTCAGCTAAACCTGTAGAAGAGTCCCTTTATTATAATTTCCCTTCATCAGTCTGTATTTATTCATGCTTTTCTCTTTGCAGCTTTGAGTAGCTATTTAATATCAGCAGGGTAAGTTTGACTGGCACTCTTTTTATTTCTTTTTTTTAAATTTATTTATTTATTGTAAAAAGGAGAAAAGTTAATCCTTTAGTTCTAAACCCTTTGCCTAGATTTTGTTTTGATACCCTAGTGGTTCTCGCTCCATAAACTGCACTTTCATAGTCTTCTTTAACATGCACATTATTTTAAGTGGCTATAAATACTTTTGTGTCAAATTTTAGTTGAAACAACTGAGCAAAACCTGTGCCCTAGAAGATGTTTGTTAGTTGCCATGACCGATGATATACTTTATAAAGATTTGTGGGGGTTTGGGGTTTTGTTTATTTGTTTAGTGGGGGTGTTAGCTGGTAGCAGTAATCCATTTTAAATATGAAAATAAACAGAATGATTGTTTTGAAATTTGTTTTCAGTACTATAAAGCTTTTGTTTAAATATTTCTAATCTGATACTTTTACCATGGAACTGAAGTAAGCCAGGAATAGCCTTAAGGTTAGCTGAATATATCTGATCCTTCAGCTAATGCTGAAGTGGCCTTCCTCCCTGCCACTGGATAAATATTTGCCTTTTGTTAAACGGAATAGATTCCTCTGCACTACTGAAAAACATGCTGGCTTCTGCAACCTCATTTATTGGAAACCTCCCTATAAG
This sequence comes from Struthidea cinerea, assembly GCA_013397865.1. Classification (NCBI taxonomy): domain Eukaryota; kingdom Metazoa; phylum Chordata; class Aves; order Passeriformes; family Corcoracidae; genus Struthidea; species Struthidea cinerea. Next base: position 129,239 of record VZTI01000335.1, on the reverse strand, counting down.
TCGTTTTTCTTAATTTAATTCTACTATTGTGTTGACTCCAAGTTTGCATCTGTATGTGAGAGGAACAATGAGCTTTTGTACATCACCCCTTCTCCACTGCACACAAAAATGAAGACATAACTCTGAACAGTTCAGATGAATTCACAGATCGACTGTCTGCTGTTGTGTTTGTGCATCTGACTCTAGTTAGTGTTTTCCCATTTTAATAAATATTCATGCAGAAATTTTCCTTTTCTACATCTTAGGAAAGATTTAGTTAGCAGGTACTACCTGCTTTTATGGATAGAATATCTATCCTCTAACAAGACTGAAATGGCTGCCACTGTTGCTTTCATTAAACGAGGAGCACACATCAGTCCTGCCTGTGAGCTTACCCCTTCCCGCTGATCTGTATCTGATCCCCCTTCTAAGGATACTCAAGGGCTCTGAAACTGTGAGTTTAGTTGCTGAAAGAGGACGTTCAAAATGTTGAGCCTCTCCCCTATGCACACACTTACTCCTTTGTGCAAGCTTCCCTTGACCACACTGGCTCCCCCAGACAGGAGAGCGTGCCTGCCTCTGTGCGCACCAATCATCTCTGCTACCAAGTCACACAGCCAGATCCTTCCTCTGCCTTTTCCAATCACTTGCCTGTAGTCACTGCCCTCCTGCACCTAATATTAGCAAAGGAAAAAAGCTTTCCAATCCAAGCTTCTTCTAAGGTTTTGACCTAGAACTCAAGGACCCTTGAGGAAGGAGTCATTGGTCTGACAGAAGAATTATTTCTTTGCAATCTCTAAAATTTTTTTTCAGCTTCTTTCTCCATGCAGTGTAAACTCCTGTTGTTTCAGCTATGCCCTCATAAGGAGGAATACATTCTCAAAGAACTTTTTCAAATTTATGCAATACACCATATCAGATGAGTATTTCACTTACAATTTTTGTCATTTTGAGACAATTGAGGAGAGGAGAAATTTTGACATCACCAATGAGGAATCCTGGTGGGAGATTTAAACAGCAATAATGGGGACACTCTTGTTCATAGCAGCAATAGCTGTGCTGCGAGCATTATAGGTTGCATTGTGCTCTAATCAGAGAACCATGATCCCACAGAGCTTCATGGGTTATTTCCCAAATGTGAGTGCTGTAGGACTAGCAGATGCAGAAGTTTCCCTTCACAGGAGATAATAGCAAAGCTAGTCTTGAGCTAGTGAGGAGAAGGCATTATATGAATGCTCCCTGGTCAATTCTTTCTTTCCTTTCTTCCAGTAAATGAGTAAATATGTGAAAGTTGAGAGGTGTCTGTGTAAGGGAGGTATATATTTGTGGAGAGGACAGGGAGATGAAGAAGTGACAACTGAGATGGTTATGTCACTAAGCCACCTTAGGAATGGTTGAAAATGTTTACTTTGTAAATGTTTGCCAGAGTATTGGAAAAGTTCCAGGCCCTGCCATTTTCCTGGTTATTCTGTAACTAACTCCATATAAATGCAGCAAATTTTGGACTGACCCTTTGCATTGCACTCAATGAGTTTATGATCTCACACTGTAAATATTCATTGTTCTTATAACATGGAAACTAATTCTAAATGGAAAAAATCCACAGAGCATCCCTTCAGAATTAGAGAAAAGAAACAAACTTTCAGGAAAATGCAAGGAATATGAGTGTCTTACAAACTTCATTACTGATTGTATGTTTTCCTTCTTGCATGGAGCATAACCTAATGGTCTATACATCATTAAATCAAGTGGGGAACTATCAACTGCAAATACATCTTCTGTGAGCCTCTTAGTTTGTGGAGGTGAAAAGCATAGATAGGAGGGACAGGAGGCAGACAATGTAGCCTTTTTCATTATGTTTAATATAGTTTTCCTATTTTACTTACGTGGTTCGTAGATTATGGAGGCTTTATGCATGACTTACACTTCTCTTCTGCCAGAATTACTGCTGAACTGAAGCCTGCCCTGACTGTACTAATGACTCTACTGAAATAATTCATGTACTGGCATCTGATAACTTAAGTATTGCTATTTGCAAATAGTCCTGAACTGATTTGGTCTCTCTGTTATTTCTAGCTCAGTGGTTCACCCTGTTCTGTTTTCCAGTTGAGCTATTGGTTACTTAGCAGGAATGTTTTATTTGGGTTAATTTAGAAAGCGTGATGTCCAGTGCCAGCTGTCCCATGCCAGCACAGCGTGTACTGTCCTTTAAGCCAAAAAGACACAACTTAATGACTAATGAGTTGAACGTTGGTATTGTCAGAATGTTTTCCATTAATGCCTCTGCAGGTAGGGCAGCTGCAAATGGAAGGCCAAGCTCAAGAAAAAGCAATGGCAGCTTTGAATCTTAAAAATTAATAGTAAAAATGTAGATAGGGGAGAGAATAGCAGTTTTATATAAGTAGTTACCCTTGTACAAGCACATGCTTAGCAGGAAGTTTTAGGTGGCTTTTTGTCTAACATAGGAGGGCCATAACTCCCTCTTCATCAGTCTTTTCCTTCCATTTCTAACTTCATTGCATTTCTTTTTCTGGGGACTCATGTTGTTTTCTCTTCCACCTTCTTTCTTTCCATCCCACTGCATGCCTCTTTCCTTGGTCTCAGAGAGGACGAGTATGAAGAGGAGGAAGAAGAACAGCCAGTCACAGAGCCCAATACTGAGGATGAGGGGGAGGAAGAGGCCAATAGGCAGGTCAAAGCCAGGTACCAGGATTCAGCGTTGTCCCTCCACCTTTTCTTCAGGCTCTGGCATGAACTCACCAGCACAGTCTGCAACAGCATCCACCTTTTCACTCACATTCCTTGATCACCTGTTAAAGCCACCCCCCAAGGAAATTTTTGTGCATTTAAAAACTTTGGGGAGGGGGCTGGTGGGTGGCAATGCTAATGGAAACATGTTTAATTATATAGGTTCAGTGCACTATGAACTGTCTGCACACTCCCTTTATGTGATGCTCACAAATCTTAAAGGCTTCAGTGGGAAGCATAACTTCCAAGCATGGTTTGGTTTAACTTCTTAGTTAAGATGATGATGAAACACTACAATGCTCAGCTGAGGACGCTGCTTGGTTTCTTAGGTTTTCATCCCTATCTTCATAATGCTACCTTATTTGGAATACGTGTTGCTATGCAGTAAATTGACATTTTTTGAATGCTGCCTATGGTTTCTTATAAGTTTTGTTCATGTTTTTATAGCAAAGAACTACTTTGAGGCAAAACTGATATATATGTGTGTATACATATATAATTTTATAAATGCCTGCCCACCTGTATATATATAGATATCAGTAAATCACCTATCAATACTCTTGTGTAAAATTTTCCGCTTATTTCTGAGATATATATATATGTCTGGCATTTGGCAACTTGATCATAATAAACTGGAAGCAAGAAAATACATTCTTTGTTCCAGACAGCCATTTGATTTAGATTAAATTATTTGGCTTTGCAACTCAGCAAATGAGATTGGCTCTTTTTTTTTCTTTTTTTTCATAAACCACATTCATGCAGACACTGTACAGCACAGAAGGAAGAAAGGAAACTGTTTAACGTGTGAGCTCCAAAGAAAATACTGTACCATTGTTATTATCATCTTCCAGTCTGCAAACCTTGGCAATGGCTGCCTGAAATTTCAAAATTAAGTGATAATTTCCTCAAATCTGATTCTTAAAATTCAAAGCTAAGACACAAGTTCCTGGTAAATCTCATGAATATGCTAAAATACTGCTAAAAAATGTGCGGAAGAGCCATGTGAAGAGCATTATGTGTTTGTAGGTCACTGGTCTTTTACAATAATAATCACTTTAAGATAACTGGGTGATATTCCCATGACTTTCCTAAGTACCTTCTTTCAGTGTCATTGTAGCATAACAAAAATTATCTGTAACCTGGCTCTGTGACCTGTAATTCATGTTAGATGCTGTCAGGTGGGACTGGCCTGGCTTCAGTGTCTCCTGTCAGGCACAGCAGGTGCAATAGATGAAGGTTTCCAGCTTTTCCATTGTGAAAACAATTACCTGGTGTACACCTGATGATTAACTTCAAAGGATCCCAACATATCTGACATGTATTGTGTTTTTGTTGCATATGCTGTGCCAAGCCCACAGTCCTCAGATAAGGGCCGTACCTTCCATGCCCGTTGGGGGATTGCAGAAGTGGGCGAAATTGGGAGAATGAAATCTCCAGCCCAAAGTGATCCAGCCCAAAGCCCATGCACAGTGTTTATGCTGGAGTTACTAGTGAGAACAAGACACCTTGGAGTGCAGATCCCATGGCTTTTCACCTGCCTTGTGCCTTCTGTCACTCACCAGCATCTGCCTTCAGTAGAGCAAAGCAGATGTGTTTTCTGTTTCCTTTGATGCGAACTCTGCAGGTCTCTGTGTAACACCAGCATGGAATGCTGACACTCAGAGAAACCAGAAATTAGTGTCTTTATACCGAGGCAAATACCTGGTTAGGTGTTGCTTTTGAGATCATTCTAAACCTGAATTTGGACAGAACAGTGCTAATTGAGTACTTTTTTATTTTCATCTTTGTTGGATGAACATTTTTAGTAAAAAGATCAGATTACTAGGGCGGATGATAGTCAGATATCTGGACTTGGAGGAGCAGTCCTGCAGACTGTATCTTGAAGCATCTGTGCTCCATGGAACATTTTCCAGTGTGCTGAGTCTGCTTTGTACTGCTCTGATGATGTTTACAACCTAACTTGAAATACATGAAATTTGTTCTGAAAATAGTTGTGAAAAGGCTCATGAAAATTAGTTCCGAAGCCTGTAGGCTAAATCCCCTCTTTTGCTTTAGAATGAGTTGCTTCCTTTCACCAGTATTTCCAACCCCAAGAAGAATCCCACTGGGATACAAAGATGTGAGTTCTCTTTATTTAAAAAGATGGTTGTCTAAATTTTGGAAGTTTTTGTTTGTCTGACTCTACTTAGGTTTTTTTTCCCCGCAAGTGTTACTGTCTGTTATCTCCCTTTGTCCCATTTTTCTCTCCTCTTCCCTTTCTAATGATTTTTTCCCCCTGCAGTGAGGTTCCAGATGTGCATGAGACTGTGAAGGAAAACTTTTCACAGTGTTCTGACTCTTCAGCTGTCTCCAGTGCCATTTCTCCAGCTGAGAGGCCTCTCGCCTGCTCTAGAGCGAAGAGCTTTTCTAGCAACTCCTCTTCTGTGCCTGACTCATCTGTCTCTCATCATAATTCTGTCCTTTCATCACCATCTTCACCTGCAACAGCATTGCTGAGCTCTCCCCAAAATTCCTCAGCATCCATTACTCCAAAGGCATCTCCAACAGTGGAGAAATTACCTTATGTACCGCATACTCCTTTTCACCTCTTCTCATATGACTTTGAAGAGTCTCCAGCATCTGTGAAAGAGAAGGAAGCAGAAATGATGAGGGAAAACAGGTAGATTTTATATAGCTGACATTAATTTTTAGATAAATGAATAACACCTTTCAAGAATTTTACAGTGGTAATAATGTTACTCTATGTGTTGTATTATTTCCAGAACATACTGTACTAGTTTTAGCCCTGTAAACCTGTATTTTGATTTGATATTTCCCCCTTGCCTTTGTTGACCTCATTTGATCTTATTCTTCTTCCAGGTCTGTAGTTAATAAGTATCCTGGCCTGCTCTATAGAGCAGTGGATAAATAACCCATGATTTGGGAGATCACAGAAAGGAGCGCTGTTTTGCTCTCATTTACAACAATGCGATTTGCAGACATGATTTCATGAAAATTAATGGAGCTCTTCTGCTATAAAGCCAAGAGAAGTCAGATCAGCACTTGAAATTCAGGGGTGAAGTCCTGGCTTCAAAGGCTGAACTGCCAAATCCTAAATTTGTTGTTTGATTACAGTGCATGTCTGTCTCGTGCAATTTCAGCTCATGCTTGTAATAAGAGATCTATAAAGATAACATAGCACTCAGAATAGACGGTTTTATCTCCACAACATCTGTTGAGTTCACTTGTTCCTCATGCATTTTGCTTAGTTTTTAACTTTAATTTCCCCATCCCACCCACTTAAAATAAAAAAAAAAAATACTGTTTTGTGTCTATTTCCAACTAAAAGAGATTGACAGTAAGTAGCACTAAAAACAGTGATAGAGAATCACCTTGAAAAGAGGTTGATGATTTTTTGCTGTCCCTCACAGTTGTCAGTGTTCTTTGAATTAGGTGCTGAAAATGTACATTTGTATTGTATGCATATTTATTTCTTCCTCTCTCCAGCAGTCCTTCTGAATTTCTGCATGTGACCAAATGTTTTGATTCCTTTGATCCTTTTAATTTTCAGTCTTTCTCTCCTAATAGGTGGGTGTGTTTTGTCTCCATTTTGCTGAAAAGCTTGTAAATCCAAGTAGTTGTTGACAACTGACTTAGTTCACATATTTTTCCTTTACCTGCAACTTGAACACCGGAATTCCCCTAAATTTACATTTTCCTTGATAGGTGCGTTTTTCCCTTAGACCTCTCACACTCATTTGTTGGTCTCCCATTGTTGCTGCTGTTACACTTTAGAGAGTAGATTCCAAAATACCTCCTGTTCCTGCAATATTTAGTATTTCTGCAGTGATTTTGTTTTCCTCTGACCATCTTTTCTGCTTCTAGTTACTACACAGGTTCGAGAGTGTGGTGTGGGAGTGGGGATTCTTCTGGGTTTATTTGGAGGAGAAGGAGGGCAAAGCTTGCACAATTTAGTCAGTAATGTGCCCATAAAAGAGGCAAATGTCTTGAGGGTGAATGCTCCTGGATAAGACTATTGCATCTACACTGGTACATGAGACAAGAAGGGAAAATGGAAGCAATAGCCAGTACCAGAGGAAGGTTAGAAAGATAAACTTTGTGTACAGGCTACAGACTTACCCTGGTGTTCTAGTCTTGCCTTGCTCCTATTCCAGCATCTCAGTGTTCCTCTAAATTTGATAACATAGGGATGTTGTGTCCAGACCAGTCCTTCTGAATTTGATTTGTTTTAATAGTTGTAGGTCTGAGTCCATAGGAGGTGCGTTCCCTCCATTTTCATGAGGGTTATCTTTGGACTAATTGAAATTCCTTGGTCTGAAAAAGGGTTCTGCACTATGTCAGCTTTTTCATGGGGCAGAGGAGAAGAAAAGCACATGTAATGGTTGATAAGAAGGTCTCCTTGCAGTTGATCGAAATGGAAATGGAGGTTTCTGTGTCAGGAACATACCAGATGAGCTCTGAGTTCTTATCAGGACAATGGAGTTTTCTCATTGCTCACTCAGTACAGGCATGGTCAGAATATTTTCTGGGCTGAGCCTGTTGGAGAGAAGACCCAAGCTAGATCTGTGCTACCAGGGAAGCTCCACATTGTCCCGTTACACAGCCTCCAGCAGGCTACTGTCTACAGTTTCTAGTTAGTTTTATTCTAGAGCAAGAAGGCCTGAACAGCAATTATTTCCTGCAAAATTCCTTTTGTAGCTCAGAAACATGCATGTTAGAATTTTCTTCCAAAATTATTCCCCTGTTGCTGGACAGTCAGTATGGTGTCTCAAAAATAGATGAGGGAAGAGGGGTGTTTTCTAAAGCATAAACCTGGAATTGTTGTTCAAGGGGACATGTTCTCTAAAGCACGATCCCTTCCATTGTAAAAGCATCTAGCTGAAATCTATTCTGATTTTAGCGTGGGCCTTGGCAGGCAGCAATGCTGTTGAACCCTAGGGAGTGAAGCTTGAAACTTTGAATGAAATTTTGCATGGCTAGATGAGTGTGCTAAATGGAGCTGAAGGAAACAAACCAGCCTTTTCAAATAAAATTGCTGAGTGAAATTACTGAGTGCTGATGTGTGTAAGGGAAGAAGCAGCGGAGAAAAGATACGGTGAAGGAGGATATATTATATCTTACGAATTACAATAAGGAAAATTATGTTGCTCTATTTCCTGAAATGAATTTTGTCATTTGGATGAGTTGGCCTTGCAGAGTACTGATCTTCAGAGCACCATATGCTTTCCATGTGGGAAAATGGTATTGTCTGTGAACAATATTAGAGAAATATTAACATTTTCCCAAATCAGGAATCTTTTCTTGACATGCTGTTTAAGTACTACGATTAAAAGGCACAGCAAAGCAACACAACTGCCTTTTCTATTCAGTACAGGAGCCAGGATGAAAACATTGATAGAAGGGACTCTGGGGAGGTGGCCGTTCCAGGAGTCCTGGAAACAATTTCTCTTTGATCAGCAAGCTCACATTGAAGTGAAGCGAGTTTATGGGCTTTTTTAATGGAGAGAAGGGCTGATAGAAATTTCTAAAGCCATGCTTCCGGAGAAATGTCTTTTTAACCATGGTGATGATTTTTTACAGACATTGTAAGAAATGGTACATAAGCTATTACTTATGTTGGGGGAGGGGAAAGAAAATACTGCCAGCTTTAACTGAAAAGAATGTGGTTGCTTTCCATTTAAAATGCAAGCATTTGCAAGTCATGGATGTCCATGTTCAGATCATGTCTCAGGAGCGCTGCCACTTTCCTTAATTTTACTAGATACTAATATTGCTGTCTTGGGCTGGTTTGATCCCTTTCCTAATGGCTGGATATCAGCTCTCAAAACAGCTAATAATTCTGAGCAACTTTGCAGTAATTCAAGTATTGAAGGACCATTCAAATCTCTCATTATTTTCCTTACCAATAGCTCACTGTTTTCATCATGTATGTTCATGCCATGGTTGATCTTAAGAGTACGTGATTGGTTGCATATTTGGAAATAGAGCAACATTTTCAGAAGGTGAATGTTTGAGAAGTTCTGGGGTATGGGATCACTACCACCCCGTAAACAAGAGGATTTACTATTGCATGCCTGTTTGCTGACGAATTCTTCCTGTCTCTCCCTTTCTCCTACTTTTCTTCCCGTTTCTCCAGATACAACAGCTATGGCAGCAGCTCCTACTCTTCTCCACGACCTTACGCTGGTGTGAGTGCCCCTACAACACCCACTACTCGTTATGGGACAACTCTGTCACCGCCTCAGGAGACCAAATCTGACAGGTTTGTAAATTAATCAGTGTTTTGACAACAGTTCCTTTGCAGACAGGATGAAGGAGATAAATGTAAGCTGTTCTGAATGAGTACTGGAAATAGTTTCTAGCCAGGTATTTTCTAATGTTGGGGAAAAAATGGACAAAAATCTAAATGTGTTCATTTCCCACTCATTCTCAAGCCTTTCTGTCTGACTTGGTGTTAAAGGCTGGGTGTATTTCCATCCCACTTCTGTTTCTTCCACTTAAATGGATAAAGCAGAGTTGCTTTGCACATATGCTGTATTAAAAGGTGAATTAAAACACATTGTCTTTCTTTCCATTTTTAAAAATAAATTCAGATAGATCTATTTTCACATCTATCATCTTAAATCAACTGCAAAATCTTGGAGACGTGCTTAGCTCAGAATTTCCTAGGCCATAATTTTGTGCTTATTTCATCAAAAGCAAAACATTTCTTGCTATAGCTAAAGCAAACCCTTAAACCTACCGATTATCAGCTTGCTTTAAAAAAAAATTAAAAGGGGAAAAAAACCAAACAACCAAAAAAAAAATATTTTGAACAATCAAAATGCTCTTTTGAATTATGTAAAGTACTTGGGGAAGAAAAAAGATAGGGAAATGTTATGGATACATGAAAGAAATTCTTGGCAAGAGATTTCGACTACTAGAAATTAAACATCTGTTACAACCTGAGAGTAATTGACAGTTTTAAAGATGTCATGCTGACTTTAAGAAGGAAAGGTAAAAGTTTTTAATTAATTTAATTCAATAGTTTATTATAATAAGTTAATTAAATAATACTCAATTAGGCCAGATGGGGATTTGGATTGTTTGTTTCCAAACTGGCCTCTAATTCATAAAAATTGCATCTCCCACCCTGTTTTCTGAACTTAAGGTTTTTTACAGGATCCTTTTTCTGTATCCCATTAATTTTTGTTAATTTTTGACTCTTTGGCACATTTTTATATGTGTCTGAGTTTTTGTTTGTGTATATATGTATGTTTGAACCTTCCTCATGCCTCACATCCTTTCCAGGCTACTACTCAGAATGGTTCAAGTTAGGTTCTTCCAGCATACATGTATTTCTAGCCATGAGGTATTGATTTAACCCATTTTTTCAAGTGACTAATTACATTAGGTTTCTCTTTGGAGAAAGGCATTGTTTTTCATTTGCTCATCTTCCTGGAGTACCTTGCCTCGATTTGTCTTTCCTGATCTCAATTAAATTACTGCCGAGTGCAACCATAATAATAAACTCTACACCAGCATTTTCACCCCCTTGTACCTCAGCAAAATAGATGCAAGATAAGCAAGAGTTAAAAGTATCCCGCTGCTTTGGAACTTTAAGATTTCCAAGCCCCTGCTCTTGTGAACTTCTGATTGCTACTTCGGCAAAGAAACCCCAAAGTGGTCAAACGCTGAGATGGCTAAAGATGGTCGGGCTTGTCCTGCAAGAGGCTGATGGCGCTGGCCCTGCTCCAGCAAAGAAAGCCAGCTTTCATTTCAGAGTGTGCCTAAGTGCCTTGCTGGTTTGGAGCCAAAATGCCTTGGCCCCACAGGATGAAGCTGTAAAATTTGCAGATTCATGGAGAGTCAGGCCAGAGGGGAGCTCTGCAATCATCTGTTGTGACCTATAATGGGTCTCACAGAAGCTAAATGAAAGACCCCTGTACTCTCACGTGTTTTCAAGTGGCAGCGCATGATTTCTCCCGAAAACATTCCAATATTTATCATCACTGCTAGGAAAATATTTTATATTTTGAGGCCAGTTTTTCTAGCAGCATCTTCCAGCCATCACACCTCATCTTGCTTTTTTCTGTGAAACTGTAAAGTGCTCTACCTTCAACTGTCAGATCTCTCTTACGTGTTCTAAGTAACTGAACACAGTGCTTGGAGTTGCATCTCTGTCTTTCCTTCGGGTTATGTTTGCCGCTTTCCACCTCACACGATAAAAATCTCTGTACTCCTGTTTAAATTTGCAGTCTGCTGTTCATGGTAGTTCATGAACTCACCAGGGCTTCTGCATTTTTACATTTGAGGGATGTTACAGCCTGATGCTTCTTGTATATGAGTCTCTGAGAAGTGTGAAAAATGTGTGTACACCACAGCTGCCTGTTGTCTGCAGAATAGATGCAGTTATACCTTGAAAGAGAATTAAGTTTATAGTTTCAGATGCCATTTTGCATTGTCTTGTTCTTTTTGAGACTGCTGCCACTGCAGATGTGTAGTTCTGCAAGCTTTAAAGAACCGAATGCTTTGAAGAAGGGCAGAAGCCTTCTTTTATTTCATTGTCCTGAAAGAGATGCATTGAAGAAATGCTGATGTAGAGATTGACGGATGGAATTTGCTTATTGGAGAGTAGGCCGTGTAGTGCATGATGCAATGCTTGGCACTAATTAGTAAATGGAAAGTACTGTGGAAGTTTTCACAGTCTTCTATGAATGGTGTTTGCCTTAGATTATGTAAACATTATTTCCTACCTCCTGATGGTAAAAATTTACACGGATTCAAACACCCAAAAAAAGTTAAAAGATGAGGGGATGGAGAGGAAGACACTTGATAAGAAGCAGATGCATATCTATGGTTAGCTCTAAGGTGTGTTTTCTGGTTTCAGCTTATGCTACAGTTATGCAAAGCCTTCACAGAAAGATTCCTGTCTTTTATCATGCAGGAAAGAGCTTCAGATGCAGTTCCTGGTACCATTTATCTGACCTTGGAGAACGAGGAGGAAGGAAGAAGCAGCATTTAGAGCAGTGCCCAGCACAGTGATTCATGCTGCATTCAGTTGCCCTGACAGGCCTTTCAAACCCTTGGCTCCATATTGCTTATGTAAACAAGAGCTACAACTTAGGTGGAAAGAAGCAGTGTGGTTGACATTTTGACATTGATACTTTTTAAACCCTCTTTGGCTGAGATCAGTAGGGAATCATAAGAGCAGTATAAGTCAGTGCAAAAGTAGCTGGATTTTGTTCTTTGAAATCCCCATCATCTGTATATTTCTGATTGTACAGCAGAGAAAAGGCTTACTTTACTGTTTCTAAATACAGCTGCAGCCTTTGGCAACTTCTTGAAATGCTGTTGTTCTCTCTCATTTCCCTGGGTCCCCTGTGGAGAGCCATGCTTCTGAAGCGCATATTGCAGCCACGGGAATCCTGCTGAAGGAGGAGGGCAAATTGCAGGGGACTTTCTGTTCAGCCCTTCATTTGGAAAGAAGAAGGGGTGTGTCAGTTCTCTTGTATCTCTCTGCTTGTGAAAGTTGCTCCTAATCCTTAAGAAATATAACCAAGTCTGCCTGTTTTCTAATGCCAGAGAGTCCTTTGCTCCATAAATACACTGCTCGCACTCTTCACAACTTGAATCACCTATTAACTCTTTCTGTTCAGTTAATAAAAAAACCAAAATCACTCTCATAACCTCATAAATTTTAGTAACAAAGGGGAAGAGCAGTGCATGACTGAAACACATCAGGGAGAAAAGCATTTTCTGTCTCTCTGAGCTGGCCCCTTGCCTGGGGTTAGAAGGTGTTGTGAGATTAGTCTGTATTTCCATGCCTTATGCTCACACCTAGGATATTTCTGTCTAGCCAGACTGCCTTGTCAGACTCTGAATCTAAGACAGTCACTCAGATTGAAACTGCAGCCTGGAGTCTGCTGCTGGGCATCAGACTTGTTACTTGCAAAGCTTCACACCCCTTCATAGTGTCTTTTTGGTAGTGAAGTGTTTGCACTGTTGATCATGGCTATCCTTGGAGGAGATCATGAAGGAGTGTAACTTTAGGCGAGAGCTCCTAAATTCAGCACCAGCTTTAATTCATTCCACTAACAGAAAAATATCCTGCTGGTGTGTTTGCCAGGGTGGGTTTCTCCTGATGCATTTGCCAGGAGATGGTTTCCCCTGGGCCTGACAGTCAAACAGTAGTACAGTTAGCCTAGCTCAGAAAGCCTTCTCGGGGCACTGCTTGCCAAAGGACCAGGAGTTTATGGTCTCGCCTCTATCTGTTAAATCAAATGCCAGAAAGTTTAGCTCGCAAACCTCCACTTCTTGAGACTCTTGGCCTGTCGCTGTGAACCTAGTCTCCACCTCTGGCTGGTCCCTCAGAAGTTCTTCCAAATCTCCAAGCTTGGTAAAGGCCTGCTATGGTGTCGCAGATTATTCCTGTTTGAAGCATCTCCAGCTTTTCCAGAGCATCAGAAAATAGGCTTAAGAAATATGAAATATATTTCACATTCTTTAATATGTTTTCCATCTTACTTGCTTTGTGATCTACAGCAATATGTTACCTTGGGCTCCCATGATGCAGGGCCTTGACTATTCAGTGTTCATTTCCATGTTCTTCTATATCTTTCAAAGGAAATGTACCTTCACACATTTGTTTCTAAAATAGGTCACAGGCAGTGAGATTAGCATGCCTAGATTATATTTTGTCCTCTGACAGTTAAACACCATACCTGAAGCATAGGCATAAAGTGCAGCAAAAATCTGCAAATACTCTTCTTTTGAGTTTTATTCCCTTTCCAGGTGCCTGGAATAGTTATTTGCTGGAAATCTGGTGCTTTCTTTTAAATTTCTGTTTCTTTAAAGCAAAACAAAACAAACAAACAAACAGAAAACCTGCTTGGGAATGCCAAACAGCTTTTCAGTTAGATTTTCTACTAAAATTAAAGGTCTCAGTAATTTCGGTAATTGACAACACCAGGGAGATGCTTCTTGGCAGGTTCTTTTTTTTTTTTTTTTTTGTTAGCCATTTATCGCTAATTTGTGATCGGCAGAGTTCCCTTACTCCAGCTGTTAAGCACTAAGGTAAAACAGAAACCTATGAAACAAAACCTGCTATACAGCCTAAAAAGCTGCTGCTCTCCCAAGAACAGCTCCTCTTTCCTTGGCTTTCTATTCTTTCTGTGTGTACTTCTGGGCTCTCAGACTAGAGATCATCATGATTTTTTCCTTGTGGTAAATGCCAAGCACATCTCCCACTCTGACTAACATAATGAGGAAGGGATAGCTTGGTAGCTGATAATAGTGGCCCAGGGCAAAAGCCTCAACTTTATTGCTGAGATTTTAAGAGGAAAAATGACCTTAGGAATTACTTGATGATTTACAGTTTGGGAAGCAGTGGTGGCTTGCTCTGGCCTAGCTGCTTGTCAAACTACTGTGTAAGCAATATTCTTGATTGCAGCTTTGTGGACTTCATCATAGGGCATATGTTTAAACAGAAGCATGAACTGGTTATGGTTTCAAACTGCAGAGTGTTGCAGGCTGAACACGCCATGTGCAGTGCTGGTCCTTGGGGCACACCCACCTTAGCCTGGATCTACATGTGGGCTCTGCAAGTCACTCCCAGGCAAGTTGTAACTCATGTGAGGATGAGAAGCTGCCGGTTGGAGGAAGACAGCAGCACAGTGTAAAACCTGCTCAGGTCAGCTGGAAGAGGAGAGTGTATGTAGAAAGTCTTTGTGCATTGCCCAGGCTCTGTGCAGCTCCCTCCTGCTGTAGCTTTAATTTGGGTAGTCCCCCATGCCACTTAAAAGGCTAACATTAATCAGTTCTTCTCTTGGCCATTCTCAAATTTCTTTCTTAAAGGAAGCATTAGTCAATAGTTTTATCTCTCATTTTTCTGTTTATTTTTGAGAGAAGTTTTGTAAAGATTCCTTAAGTAATGTTTAGTCTGTTTGCAAAGTCTTATATCAACATGCTTTTGAATTTGCCGTGTCATGTAGGGAGACATAACACACGGGAAGTTTCTTTAACTGTGAAAAGCAATATGGCTCTTGGCAGCTTTGCCTCCCCTTTTGTCTCTTTCTAAGCTGGAAAGCGGATTTATTTTGTTACAACCAAAAGACATTTAGAGTTACTTAAGGCCTGAGTAGGAGCTGCCGACTGTTGTACTCTCCCTGTAGCATTCCCATGACTGCTGGAACAGGAGCGCTTTGCAAAATTAAGTAATTAGTGCTTCCTTATTAAAGTTATTAATGACTCTGACCCATGTTGTACTAAAGACAATCCTGAATATTAACCTTATGACCTAAAGGGATTTCCTCTCATAAGTCATCTGTTAATTTTTTTCGCTCCTAAAAATATACACTGGAATTTTGTATTCTTCCTATAGATAACCATTTCTATTTAGCAAATTTTAAAAAGTCAACTAAACAGGGGGAGAGGCAGCTACAAAAGAGTATTTCAGAGCTTATGTGAATGAAGAACATTTGAAGTTCAGAATTTCAGTTTTGCTGCAACAAAGCACTTAGAGTAAAACAGAAATATTTTCTTCAGTTTGCAACAAGACTAGAGTAATTCAGGGCACATATTTCTCTTCATAACATATAGTCCGTGATGGAGTATTTTCAGAAAACTTCAAGAACTTGCAAAAAAGTGTGAGAGATCGTGTGTCTGCCTGAATTTATGTATATAATAATGTTACAATAATGATTACTAATTCATTGCTTTGTTAAATGCTGTAGGTCAGGCTAGCTGAATTTTTATTCAGAAGAGCTTTGGCCTTCAGTCAACATTTTGGCTTCATATCCTATGCTCTGTGTATATTTTTTGCCTTCTTTTTTTTTTCCCCTATTATTTCCTTTTCCTATCTCTTCTTCCAGTAAGATAAATAACTAATGACCTCTTTGGCCCCGTGTCCTGATGCTGTGGTGAGGAACTCTATTCACAAATCCACAGACCTAGATGCTTTCTTGTTGTGTGTTTTCTTTCTGGAATGAGAATGTAATAACATAGCATGTTTAGCTTTTACTGTTTTACCAGCAGGCATAAGAAAGCTTTTCTTAACATTTTTTATATTAACAGTCCATTCTTAACAGCCTTGCATTTCTACAAGACTAAAAGTAGTAAGAGTAAGCATCCTTCTGGACTGTATTTGTGGAACTGAACAAATGGTTGATATTACCAGCTGGTAACATATGACACCAGCACTAAAATGCTGGCATATATTAGTTACAACCCCATTTTGCAAGTGATCACTCTATTATGCTTTCATTGAGTATTCACATTCTCTTTTCTGTTAAAATCTCTTACCACCTTTGATTCAATGCCAGAAGTTTTTTAGCCTTTTTCTTGCTTATCCATTTTTAAAATGCAGCCTACAGCAATAAGACCTGTAAATTCCTGAGGCCTCAAGGCACTGTCACCCTTCAAACATCATCAAAGCAACAAAATTACCCAAAGGCTCAGCCCAAGCCTTCCCATCAGCTGGTTTGGCCAGCCATGCTGCCATTTGCAATTCAAGTATGTGTTCACTGAAAGGCAACATTTACTTTAATTGTTGTTATTGCCAGGGAAATACAGAAACAAAAATCAGATTTTGTAGACAAACTGTACATAGACAAATCCCTTTTCAAATTGTTTAGAATTTTTGAGGAATACCTCTTAATGCTTGCTTTTCCTCTGGCTGCTTTACAGGTTTGTACACCCTGAAAGTAGCCTGCTTACCCCAGATTTAGTACATGCACATGTAGAAAATTACCAACAGAAAATTACCAATACTAAATACTAAAATCTGCACATTTTCAGTTGCAGTTCACATTAAAAAGAGTATTGGTGGGCCCAAACACCAGCTGAGCTACAGTGTTTGATAGCAGCAGTGAGGCTGCGCATTTATGAGACTTCATAAGGCAGCTGGTGTCAGCATTTGGTGTGAGGTGTGGTCCCCACCCAGGGCAGATGTGTGTGGTTGAGTGGGCCGGCCACCGCAGGGTGTAACCACTATGCGAGCGTTAACTCAGCCATAGCAGTGCTGGTTCTGTGCCTGTTGTTTTCTAAATGTGACTGAAGACCCAAACCGTGGCTATTTGTGCTTTAAGAAGTCAGTGTCACACAAGGAGTCAGCTGACCATGTTCCTGCCTGTTTAATTATGAGCTCTATGTACAGAACCTTCTGGCAGCTCGGACTGTTAGGTTTGACCATTTTCGTGCAACAAACTGTTGTAGGCAATATGGCTGTGTTTGGAACAAAGGAATTGAATCAGGTATATGTGTGCAGCTTGTAATTCAGCTGAAGTATGCACTCAGAACCAGTGAGAAACACAGAAATGCCAAGTCTTGACTAATTATTGTTGATTTGGTTAGTTTTGAAGAGATGGCAAGCTAACATTTTTAGTTCTTTGGACATTGGGTTTCCTTCTGGACATACAGCTGTGGATCTGCTATTTAGATTGTGAGGCTGCTGTTCATACATCTGCAAATTTTAGCCCAGTGAGCAATGCTAGCCAAACTATGCTAGATCAAACCTCCAAACAAGGTGTTTTATGTGGAGGTATTTTACCACCAGGGTTAGCTTAGAATCCCGTCTGCAGGACTAAGCTGTGCATCTCCATGTGATTTCCTTGTAATCCCTTGCATAAAAATGTGCATTTATTGTAGGGCCTCAAAGAGCTCAGTCAGAGCTGAAGGTTTCCAGCCTGCTGGATGATGTGCAGAGCTACAATCACTCTTTTGGTCTCTCAGCATCACCCCATCCTTCTCCTTAATTTTCCTTCAGTCTTTTTTAAGCCATACCTTCCTTTGACTCTAAATGGAGTTTGCAGACTTCGTGGCAGCTGGGCAGGATGGGCTATCAAGCTGAATACACAAAACAGATAAAAACACAGACTTGATAGGTACTGTCTTTTGCCATCTCTCCCAGTTAATTTCCATATATCTTCACATGGAGGCACCGTTCATTTTTCGCCTTCCAAGAGTAATTTCTGATGTTATATCCAACCGTATAGCCATGGTTTTTCAGGCTACCACAGGGATGGAGCTCTAGCCTTTGAGTTTTAGTACAGTGGTGCTACTGTTTCTGCTAAGAGCTTTCTCTTGCAACATGCACTAAGAGGTCAAAAGTTAAAATAAATTTAAAATATGCTCAAGGGAAAATTCACCACACGTACTTGACTGTCAGGGTTTGAGGATTTTTTCCCCCCTTTTCGTAGTGCTGAAGCATATTAGAGATTTTTATGGTTTTGAGTGTAATCCAGCATTGATAGTGTAGCTATGGAGGAGTGCCAGCAGGGATGCTTACAGAATATCAAGTTTTATACCATCTTATGTAATGTTTATGCGGGTGGGATATGACATATTGAAATTCACTTTATCTAAATTATTGACATTATATTCATGCTGCCCTGCTGCCAGTGGGGCTGAAATGGCTATATTTTGTGGTGTTCCTGCTTGTACAGACATAGACACTCTGGGAAGATAGGTTTGCATAAATATTTTTGTCTTCTTCTGCACCTATTTTCACTGGTGAACTGGTGCCATTGTGCTAAATGCCTACACTGTGCAGCCATAGGCAAGTAAATAAATAAGGGAAAGGGTCTGAGTTCTTAAAAATAAGGAAAATTTATTCAGGGTTGCATTAATGGTTAAGAAACCTTCCTATAGGGAGGCAGGGTTTAGTTTCTTTTCACAAAAGGCAGTATCTATTTCTCTCATTAATCCTTTCATTGCAAAACTCATGTTGCAACAATGCACAGAAACCACTCTACATGAGTTATGTCTTTTTGATTTTATCAGTCTAATTCGATCAGTGTGCATCTGTATAAAGCTACCCTGTACAATACGGATTTGTTCCTGTCTAAGAGACAGAAAGAAAGATATGTTTACTCTGAGGTCAGTCTGTTGCCATGTGAGAGGTGGGTGGTACCAATACCACCATGTTGGGGGAAGGTTGTGTAAGAGGACGCACTCTCCCAGACAAAGTACTACTTACAGTAAAGCCAATAAAAAATCTATATCAACAATAAACTATAAGTGAATATAAATGTAGCTTTATGTATTTGAAAAGTCTTTACTGTAGAGGCCATAATTTCTGCTAGTTTTCAACAATGGTTTGAGAAGACTGTCCCTGTGTGTTTTACTGATATGTTCTAACATGTGATTCGTCTTGCTCTTACAGCACATGCAGCAGGGTAATCATGATAACCTAATTTATTAATGCATAAAAGAAAAATACGCCTGATACTTAAGAGAGCATTTGAATTCTGTGGGGCACTTCTGACATCTTTCTTTACTTTTGTTTTTCTGTATAGAGGATTCTCAGGTGTTTGTGACACATCTGTTTTTAACATCATTCCATAACTGTTTTTTTCTTTAAAATTTCAAAAATCCTTTACGGGATTCAACTTTTCCATTAACAGGATTATAAAGTTAAAAAAAAAAATAGATAATATTGCAGTTGAAATAGACTGAAGAATTTTTACACATACTTTATTTGTGCTTCAGAAATTCGGCACTTTAAGAAGCCTACCCTGATTGTTTTTCTTCAGCTCACCATAGAATCTATAATCAATTTAGCAAGAAGACACTTCACCAATGCTTTGAAAGATCCATACATAAATATTACCATGTCATTCTGCTGGTTGGGATTATGTTACTTGCTGAATGATTGCTACTTATTTTTTGCCAGTATAATCAATAAAAGTGACACTGAGAAATCTGATCTTCCTTTTCTGCAGGCCAGCTTTGGGTGGTCTCCTTACATCATCTTTTCGGCAGCACCAGGAGTCCTTGGCAGCAGAAAGAGAAAGACGGCGTCAGGAGAGAGAAGAAAGGTTGCAAAGGATAGAACGTGAAGAAAGAAACAAATTCAAGTAGGACCCAAATTTGCTCTCGGTCTCTTGCTTTAATGAGTGATAGATTGGTCAATCATTGATACATTCAACTGCAAAATAATTGAATTGATGAATGGTTTGTCTCTTTAAATACTTTTCTTGATCTAAGTATCTTAAAAACTGATAGATTAAACACATCATGAATTTTGGCATTTAAAGAAAATCAATTTTTTTAAAAGGCAGCCACTTATAGTGCCTGGGTATGTACAGAGGCTCGGTTTTATCAACTGTTATACTCACCAAATTATAATCTCAGTGAGGCATAGCATTTGAAGGTGAAACAGTGGGACAAAGGTATCAAGAAGCAAGGGAAGAGACAGCACTGAAACATCTTTTTGCTTTTAAGTTATGCAAAGTAAAAATGTCTTGCTGTATGGTAGTGGGTTTTTTTTTACTTTTTCCTGCTGTTATGAACATGTGTCTCTTCCTCCTGGAATCAACAACTGACAAAAAGTAATGACCAAAATTACTGTTCAAACCTTGGCCAGACAAACATCATAGCTGAATGTAGGACTTTGCATTTTCACATCTGAGAAAATGTTGTATGATGTGGGATCCTAGGGTGTGCTGCCTGAGGGTAGTAAGAGACAAGCCCCCTCATCCCCTTCAATCCGAGCCTAGAAATCCCAGCAGAGACATTGAGACATTAACAAAGACTGCAGTGGGCCAAGGATAGAAATGGAATCTATACCTGAAATTGTTTGCCTACAGTCTGAAGAGTGCACACTAAGAAATCAATTGGTTTCCTCATAGACAGGAGTGAAAAGTAAACCTATTTTTAGCAGTTAGAAGACATAATGTAATACCTTAAAGAATGGTAACATATATGTTTTGTAGCCTTAGAATTGGTAGTTATGGAAAAGATGGCACAGGGTTTCATGTTAGCTTGTTTATTAGTATGCAGGATTGTTTTCACTGTAATCATCCCTTTAGTAAGAAGTGGAAACAGGCTGTGATTCTGTGAATTTGGAAAGAGGAGTAACTTACGAGTGGTCGATTGATATTCTCCTGGCTCCAGAAGATAGCTAGTTTAGAAGGAAATGAGAGGCAGAGGGAAGGTGGAAGAGCACCATAATAGGATCTTTGGCAGCCAACAGCTGCCCAAGGTCTCCTGAAACAGAAGCAATAATGTCGCAGTCTTCCAGCCTCTTCCAAAAACTCTCCCTCTAAGTGGTATCATCAGGCTGCAGCAGGCTGCCATGGACAGCCAACACCATCTTTCAGAAAGGAAACTCCCAGACCAAAAAAGCCAACAGGGCATTTGGCAGATTGACCTGTTTGAATAACAGATCTGCGCATTTCAGTAGAAGTTGACTACAGTAGTTGTTCTGTCACTAAAAGAGGTTTCTTAAAATCAGAAAAAAAATCAAAATACACATTTTCATCCCTTTATTTCAGAGTCAGAAACTGATTAACTAAACACCATGATCGTGTTACATATTTAAGATTATTTTTCAATGCCCAGTGTTTTCATCTTTTGGATTTGAGTTTTGTGATCACCCAAAAGTTATAACTTTTGTTTGAGCAGAGGGTCTCCAAAGCCACCAGACTTCACAGGCAGACAACATCCCACAGTAGATTAAACAGTCTGGCAGGAGGAGGACAAAAGTCACAGCAAGCAGTCATGGACAGTTTCATAAGAGTTCCTGGGATTTCATTATCATATCATCAGTCTGGCTAGAAACCCAGTCTCTGAAGATGTATTTTTGATTAAAATAGCACTTGCAATTCAGTCTTTAAACTCGTGAGCTGTACCGGATTTACCATCGTGACTCATTTGTTATCTCATTCTTTCCAACTCTGCCTCAAGAACACTGCACTAGGTTCTGGCACCATTATTGACAAATTGAGGATAATTTAAAGGAGGGAATCACTAGATGTGAAAGAGCTGGAGGATAGGAGAGCTGGAAGATAGGAGAGGAGCTACAAAGCTCCATAGGCTATTGCTAACTAAAGGAATGCTTTACAGAATGAACAGTTTTCTCAGTAGGACTATTGTCTCCATTGCATACGTCGAACAATATGGCCTTAAATAAAGTGGTTATTCTTCAGCTGTAGGGAAGAGTGAAAGTTGTCAGAGGGGACACAGTAATGTTAAAATTTGCCTGCTGAAGATTTCCTAGAATACTTTTAAAATACTGTAAAAGTATAACCAGTTCAGAATTCAAAGCTTGTGAAGATGGCCTGAAACAGTGATGTGTGTTCCCTGTTAAAGGACTTTTGAAGAGCACTTGCAAGCAGATGTTTGATAGACATTGTTATAATAGATGATAAGTAATTCATTTAATGACACAATATAGAGAGAAAAAATAGGGGTTATTAATAAAAGGAGTAGTTCTGAAAATCTTTCTGGTACTCACAGGTTACACTGAAGGAATCTAGCGGATAAAGTGAAGGTCTCATCAGTTTTGTCTACCAGGTTCAACGAAATATTAAAAATACATTGTAAGGTACCATCTTGCTGTGATGTTGAGGCAGGCTGGACATTGACTGGCTTCTGCTATGCTCCGAGTTAAATTTGCATCCATGTTTGTGGATGTGGCAGGCCTGTCCGAAATCACAGTACTCAATCATCCAGCAAACTTGACTTGGCAAAAGTTAAATATATGGCTTACTTGAGGAGCTGTGGGAGTGGCAGCTGAGATGAAAGGAGTTTTGTATCTAAAACTCGGGGTGAAAAATAAGGAAGTGAAAGGTTGTTATCTGTCCAGTGATGCTGCACACACCCGCTGGGAATGCAGAATTGTCCTTCTCAGTAAAGCCAGTCTGCTGTCTTGTTTCCAGCCATGGCAACTAAAACTCACTAGGGAAAGGTTCCTTGGAAAGAAGGCCAACAGGTTTGCTCACTGCCTCGGTCTGTCCTGCCTGGGGCTGCAGTCACTGTCTTGAGGCATTCTGAGATGGAGCAAATGAGGGACAGTTTAACATCCACTCGTGTGCCTGCTCGCTATAGATAAGTGCAGTTCATTGAACCTCATTTCAGATACCAGGTTTCATAGCATGCTTCAGGTTTTTCAGTTTTTGCAGGTTTTTATTTGGTGGTGTATGCATGGATAAGTGTACACTTTTCAGCAACTTTTGCAAAAACAGTTTTTGTCGACAACAGCCTTCATTGTCTCTGATCAGTTTGTACCACTCTTGGTTTCTCCTACTGTACTTCTACTGCTTACCTTTTCCTTCTGGTTTCTGCTGCAATTTATTGTAATTCTCTTTTTAGCCGTGATTATTTAGACAAAAGAGAAGAACTAAGACAAGCAAGAGAAGAGAGGTTTGTATATCATGCATCCATCCTTCCCTCTGGTTGTTTGCACTTCCTATATTCTTTACTGTGGAGCTGTCGTGTGTTTACATTTTCAACTCTGCTTGCACAAAACACTTTTATTCCAAAAGACTTCTATAAGAAAGAAGTTGTTAAATTAAAGAGCAGAATGAAGTCCAGCTGTAAGCACAGCAGTAAATGAAGAGCAGTGAGAATACTTAAGAATGATTGATGGTCTGTTATCTATTTGTGTGGGAAATAACCCCATTTGCCTCAGAAATTTGCCCAAATTTAGTAGAGTTATAAATTGAATGAGCCTGTCTTTTTCACCCAGTGGGTCCCAAGCTTTCTGGAGGGTCAGAAAAGGCAACTGAGGATAAAGGAAATTGGGGTCACAAGCATTGCAAAACTGCAGTGACAGGCTGATGGAAATGGTTCTGACCCACTCTCAGCATATTTTTATCTTTCAGAGCCAAATTTTCTTTGCCGATCTTTCCAAACATCAGCAAGTTAATTACAAAGCTTAGCAGTGTTTATCACTGGGGCATTGTTTTATTTTTATTTAAATAGCATATTTAAAGGGACTGAGGGTTTGAGGGTTTTGTTTTGTTTTTTTTTTTTGTTTAATTCAATGAAATAGTTTAGAAGTTCTGGGCTAGGCTGGGAGGTATGTGCTTATGAAAGCATATTTTTCAAGGAATACTCAGCTAAAGACTTTTGCCTTTCTGTAGCTTCATCTCTACCTCCTCTAGTAATTGCATCCTGGAGGGAGCACTTGTTTTTACGTGGAAAATATGCAAGTTACTGTACAAATAGATGAAAAATCATCCAGAGTGCTTCAGTTCTGCTTTTATGGTCCTCTAGAGATTACTCTCTGGAGATACTTTTGGATTGTCAAGAATTGGAATTACATTATCAAAATAAGAGAGCAGCCATCTCAGAAATCATTGTGTTGCTATGTTTTCAATGGGGGGTTTTTTTGGTTGCTTTTGTGTTTTGGGGTTTTTTTTGTTTTTTTTGTTTTTTTGTTTTTTTTCCACAAAATCACCATACAGGAGACAGTTTCTTCCTGCAGACTGAAGTTTTATCTAGTGTGGCTGAAGTAGCTAATATTAAAAAATTATTTTAACATCTATTTTAACATCTCTAGGAGTAAAAAAAGGTGGATGGGCTTTCCGTTGTGCTTCCAGTCAAAACAATTACAAATAGTTTAAAGCATTTTCTGAAATGAAATGCATCTGAGCACATAAGCATCATACACTGATCTGAGCTGAATAAAACCTTTTTCAGTGAGCATGCTCATCTGCAAGTTTTGAAACAAATTAGAAGTGAGTTCTTCAGAACTTTCAAGTTGTAAGGGAAAATGCCAACTGGAGTATTTTTGGGGAAGTGTTCACCATCACTGCTGTGCAATCTGAGACTATTTCACCGTTCTTAGGAATGCTTTTTTATCCTTAGGGCTCTTTTGAGCTGAGGTGTTAAACTATCGTTCCTACTCATAAAGAGGAAAGACATGTTTGCTTTGACAGCACATAAATATTGGAGAAAACTTCTGCAAATGAAGTCTTGCACCAGTAGTCCATTGCATTGGCATTCTGTAACTACTTTTCTAACAAACACCTTTGCACAAATGAAGTTTTATTTCCTATAGAAAGTTGCATGTTAACTTGTTTTAGGAGAGTGCATAGACTGCAAGAAAATCCTATTCTCAAGATGCCTAAAATTCTAGCTAAAAACAGATCTGTATGTTTTCTCCATGTCAGTTCTTGCTGTTCTATGGTTTGAGGCCTTTTCCCTTTGCTTGACTGGGTGTTTTCCAGTGGTACTTAAAGAATAAAACCAAGAAAGGTGAACTCCCAAGCCCTCTCTAGTGTGAGGTACAGCTCAAATGGTCTCCACCCCGTGACTTTGTTGGTACATTAACATTTTAAGTTGCCATCAGGGCCTTAGTCAGATACCTAGAGAACTCATCATGGTACTTTCATCTACTTGAAGATGGTAAGTCCAGTGTTATGTTCATGAGGAATACCAAATGGATAGCCTCAGACTTTTGGCTTGTTGTCTGTAGAGAAGAGTCAGCCTGGGTGTGATGGTATCTGCAGGTTTCCATGATTTAAAAGAATATGGCAGCATATACAGTGTCAGTCCTGTAGTGGAGGTATGGTAACTCATCCCTTCAACTCCTTCAGATTTTGATCTTCATGACACCTTGCATATCTGCTGCTGGCATTCGTTCATTATGAAGATATTTGTCAGAAACAAAAAATAACCTAAATAATGTCATTTATCAAGTGTGAAGCGTTAGTAACTGATTCTTGAATGGTTTTTTATTCCTCAGTTATATCTGTTTATTAAGCTTCCCATTTCATAACTAGTTCTGCTGATGTGTTGCCGTTGGAGTTGCTATTCTGGTTCCCCTTTTTGTTTCAGTATAATAATCGATACATTTTGAGAAGTCACCTCGTGATGATAATCTCTGCTTTGCTGGTTGGCAGTGCAGCACACAGCACCTGAAAAAGAACTGAGGACCATAAAACATTGTAGCTCTCTCCATTATAGAACGATCCATCCAGATCTTTGTTGTAGTCTGCTGGCAAACTGCAAAACCCCCTTGGCAGCAGCCAGCTGGGCCGTACCTGTTTGTGCCAAATGGTCCATTTGAATGACTCTTTATGACTGGAGTCCCATCTACTCTGCTTGTGAGGAGGTGGAAGGCACCGTACGTAAGTGACCAACGTTCAAGGAAAGAGTGGCTTCATGAACTGTAACAAACATCATGCTGATGCCAGAGAAAGGCTTTCCCCTCTATTGAAAAGGCAAGATTCAGTCTCGAGAATTGGCTTCATGTTAGAACTGTAAACAGTTCCTATTTTATAACCATGCAAGTATGCAGCTTGTTATATTTTCATCCAGAGTCTGTAGGGGTTCTTTTTCTTGCAGAATTTGTTCAAAGCCTGTGCATACCTCTGGAGGAATAAAAGAAAATGAATTTGTTCTTCATTATTGCTGTTTGCAATAAGGCAAATTGCCTCTGAAAACACAAGGACTGCTCTTCAAAGACACATTTCTGTGCTCTATATGGATGTTTGCAAATGTGCATGCGTGTGTGGCTACCATATGTACTAAGCATGTTTGTTACCACATATGGCTGACTTCTTTACCTTGCCTGCTTTTAGTGCACCCTCGTACACTAATTTGGGCTGTCAGTGATGCAGAAGTGGGGGAGGAGAGGTGTTCACTGTTATGAAGTGTTTACAACAGTGTGTTATAGGGAATGACCAGAGTGTTTAAGGGACATAAGCAGTAGTCTTGATTAACCTGTTTAACAGCTCACTTGTGGATAAGGCAAACAGTCTAAAGCCTGATCCAGCTGTATTCATGAATTTATTCCTTAGCAAATAATGGTGGATAAAATTAGCAGACATCTGGAACAAGCACATATTTAAAAGTTATTTTGGTCGAAATGTATAAAGCATACTATGAAGAATATGATTGGTAGCTGGTCTTAATAAACAGTTAGTGAGTTCTGCCTGCCTAAAATGCAAAACAGATGTATCTTTGTTCTTTTAAAGTGACTTTGATGAATAAACTACATGTGACGTCAGGTACAAGCTATTGGATGTCTGAGTCCGGCAGAGAAATTTTTCAGAATTAAAAAAAAGAAACTTTCCATTGTAGGCTCTGGAGAGAACAAAGTGAATTCCAGTGCATTGCTCTCAGAGCAAATAGAAGCAGGTTCAGAGTCTTTAGATAGTCAGTCCAAACGTTTATTATTGGTATTATTTTCAGGGAGATCTGTTTTTGTCTGCTGCATTTTCCTCTCCTTACAGCAAGTCTCAGATTTTGGCAATTTGCATCAGTATTAAGGGGCTCTGGGTTTGGAGGGTTTTTTTTTCTTCTTTTTGGTTTTTTTTCCCCTCCCGTTTTAGTTTTGGGAGAGGGAGGGCTGAGAGGAGGAGGAGGAGGAGGAGGAGGTGAAGGAGGAGGGTGAAAAGGAGGACAGACAAATGCTTCCAAAAGGAGAAGGACTGTGCAGACAAAATACTCCATCTAAAGGTTCTTTAACTCTGCTGGTTTTTGCTTTTGTATTGTAATGAGCAATTTAACATTTTTCAGGGCAGTAGTCTTTGCTTTGGTGTGCACTTTTTGGCAGATTGGGCAAGCAGGCAGTTCAGTGCTGTACCCCTTGTGTCAGGAAGTCAACTCATTCTCTGCAGGTGTTTCGTCCATAAACAAGCATCAGCCACAGTCTTCTTTTTCTTTACGGAAACCCTCTGGAATTTAACTTTCAGATACAAATACTTGGAGAAGTTGGCAGCAGAGGAGTATGAGAAGGAGCTGAAGAGTCGGAGTGTGAGCCGAGGCAGAAGTGAGCTGTCCTTGAACCTGAGATCTCCTTCAGCTCCATCCTCACCTGTACCCAAGTGTGTCAGCCCAGCATCCACAGAGTCCCAGGAAGAGCTGAAGACCCCTTCCATCCCCTGTGGAACTCCTCAGCCCTCAGAAGGTAAGTGAAAAGGAGAGCAGGGGAAACAATGCTGGGTTTATCACAGTTTCTCTTGGGATAGTGGTGATTTTTGATGTGTGAGTGCAAGAATATAATCTATGAGGTGCCGAAGTAAAAGGTCTTGCATTGTTCCATCCTGTCTTCCTGAATTTCCTGTTCTTTTGCATTGATTTGGATATCATGTAATCTGTTCAATAATAGGATACACTGCTAATTGTTGCTATGATTTATACTATCATTGTCTGTTGCTCTTCAAATGGAATAATTAGAAAATAGAGAATATAGAGGGTCTTAATTTTAGTATCATGTTCCTTATATATGAGAAGTTACTGAATACTAGACAAACAGTATTCCTGCCAACAGATTTTGCGTATGTGGATTCTCTGAAAGAAATGCAACAGATGAATGCCAAGATTATAATAACCTTCCAGTAGAGCACAGGCTGAATGTGACAAACAGAAAAGGTCTTGAATTGAAGGCAGGGGGAGTGTGTTGATTATTTTTAATACCAAGAAAAACTCTTAAAATTGTAGCACAAGTCATAAAGGACTTAAAAGAGACCACAGACAATTAGTAAAAAGGAGAGTATAACCAGTGTTTGCACGGTTGGTTTGCTGTCATATAATTTATTGGTGTACAGAGCAATGCTTTTTGTGTGTGTGTGTGTGTGTCATTCTGCCACTTGCATCATGTACCTCTCCTTGAGTCCTCAAAACAACATACGCCATACAGATTTATATTTGCACCACATGATGTTGCATTAACACTGGGAGCTAGAATGCATGTTGAGGGCAAATTATCGCCATCACTCATTTTTTGTTTTATTTGATTTCCTGCTACATGCTATTGGTGATTAATGCGTTTGTAACTTGCACTGCTTGGTTTTATGGAGTGTTATGGCTGGTAGCATGCTATAAAGCAAGGCAATTTAAGAAAAACGTTACAAATACCGAATGTTGCATACGTTTGTCCTCACCATACTAAGTAGGTGAAGTTTATTTTATTTAGTTTTATATATTTTCCCAATTATATTCCCCAGTTTCCTTGTTTGGAACCTTAAGAGTCTCAGTAGAATCATTTGAACTAAGAAACCACAGATATTTTCCTCCTACACTGATAGTTAGAAACATCCAAACACCCATTTTATTTGATGCTTTATTGCTTTTAGAGCAAATAAGCTGGATTTTTCCACCATTAGGATTTCAGAGCTGGGTAGAGAGCAAGTATCTCTTGTGATGATTATTTTAACATTCTTCTCCTGGAAGCATTAAAAAAAATTGCAGCATGAAATGGAGCAGCACAATCCATTTGGAGAATACATTTAGAGCAGGTGTACAGGGCAGCTTCAGACAGCCAGAATATGGCAAAGCTATCACATGTGGGTAGACAGGACATCTCTACTAAAACTCCTGGCAATATAGTAGGCATTGGAGGGCAGCACCTGGAAGCCTGGCCAATGGACCACAAGGAGACAATATATGGATGGGGTAGGGGAGGCTTCCAGCCAAGGGCAGCCACAGGCAGATGTCCAGGACAGAACCTGAGCAGGGGCCTGAAATCTGCATACTTCAGTGGGATCTGTGCATGGGGAATGGCTGCTTTTCAGACCTACCAAAAGCATTGGAAAGGTCAAAGGAAGTCATGAGCATGTGGGCAGGACACACCATCTAGAAGTGGCAGATATCACTGGATATCTGCCAACAGGGGACAGGCTTAATATAGATACTGTGCCATGGTCTCTCTACTATTACCTGACTTCCTTATGCTCCATAATGAATTAAAATCTCAATTTTACTGTTCTTAGGAAGGGTTATGAATCCCACTTAATAGGTAGAGAAAATGAAGCAGTAACTTGCTCAAGCCAGTTGTAGAAAAGCTGAAGCAGAGACATGGACAGAACTCAGATTACTTGCACCCCAAGCAGTTGCTTTTAACATGGCGTTCACCATCTTCCCAAGCAGGAATGAAACAGCAGAAGGAAAACAGTTCCTTGGTTCTGTGCATCCATGTGCTCTAAAGACTCTGCAAGAATGGTGTTAACAGATGTGTGATATTCATATGCCGAATTCAGAACCTGAGGTCAAGGGGAAAGAGTGTTCATCTACTAGCAAAACAATAAGGGATTTTTGAAGCCAGATTTATTGTATTTCTTTTGTGCTGAAATATCCTTTGGCCATCCAGTACCTACTGGTATTAAGAAGGAAACAGATTCTGTCTGTGGAACTTTGTTTTACACTGTGGAACGTGTCAGTATCATTACCCAATATAAAAATCTGGACTTATTGAGCTGAAGTGTTTTCTCATATAAAACAATTGGTTCCACTGAAGTAATCAAGTCTTGTAGGACTTACTCTTGTAAAACTTGTGTTCTGGCATTCAGAGGAAATGAAGGCAGTCCCATAACTGCAAAAAGGAACTTAATTTCTTTTTTCAGAGCAGCTACTTACTCTTTTGTAATTTCACTGGAGAATATTTTGTGAAGTGCAAGTATGCAGTAAAGGAGGAGCAACAACAACTGAGACATCTCTGAAGTCAATCTACAAAGGAATTGCAGGTGAACTGTTCTCTGAAAGAAGCAGCTTTTTTAGCACATGAGAAAGCAAGCAGGCCAACCCAAGTGCACACTGTGGACTGTAGGAGACCTTCTGAACATACTGGTAGCTGAGCAGGGTTCAAATACTGCCCAAAGCATGACTGATGAGAGCATCTCAGCAGATGGGGAAGCACCAGAGCATGACCGTCCAATGAGCCCAGCGCAACCTCAGTTGTAAAGCCAAAGGAACCATGACACAGAAAGTCAGAGGGGGAACTGGGGTGGGGGGACAAAAAAGGATTGTTTCTGACTGCATGAAGAAAGAGCCAGTTCACTCTGCACCTGTTCTTACCATCACAAGGAGCGGGAGGAAAAGACTGGAGTGGGAGTGGGGAGAGATAGGGAGTCCCTGCGGAATTCAGAGGAAGAGGAATCCTGTGCTGGAGGAGCTGAAGAGAGATAACAGCCAAGACTTAAGGTGATGCCTGAACAATTGCACCAAGAGGTCTTGGGCAGACATAGACATATTCAGACTTACTGTATGCATCCACAAGAGACATATGTATCTCACATCTCCAGGTGGAAAGCAGAGAAAATAGATGAGGATGTGGTTGGTTAATCAATTAGCCTGACAGGGGATTAGATGTGGGCCCAGAGGGATGTTTGTTCTCTCTGAGGACTTATAGGACTGGAGGGTTGAGTTCTTATCAACAGGATACAACATCTTGTGTCTGCTTCAAAGTTCATTTATAGTTGAGTATTAAAGGAAATGTCCAAATCCCTCTACTGTATTATAAGTTCTTAGCCTTGCTTTTCAGAAGGGATCAGCTTACGAAGGTGTCATGCTCCTTAACATCTCAGGCACACCTTCTTCGCTGCTGATGCTTTTTGATACGAACAGGCTTGCATTCCTGAGCCTTTGCACTCTCCACCAGTAGAAGTCTGAAGACGGGACAGAGCCTGGTCTGTTATTTATTTCTCTTGCCACCTGTAGGGTTGCCACTTAGAGTAGAGTTTTGTCTGGTATGAAAATGGACCCAGTAGATGTGGGGCTGAAAGTTTGAGCTCATTTCAAATAGGCCACTACTAAGCATTCACTGAGAATTGTATTTTTTACATCTTCAGAAGCTCTCATTAGTATAACTGCAGTGGATTACATGATGGAAATGCAAGTGATGGACACATGTCTAGCTTGCTGACTTTGTTCTCTTTATAGTGTTTCCTGGCAGATTTGATTGTTGTACTTCTTCTTAAGGGAAGTGCTGCCGGACTTAGCTCACTATTTTTAAGTGATTTGGGTTATAGGTGGATTGTTTGATATTTTCCCTAAAGAAAGAGAGAGGCTGTCAAAATGAATGTCAACATATCCTTGTTTTTTTCTAATATTCAGATTTTGTTATTCCTTGAACTCAAAAGAGCAGCCTATGTCAGTATATTGCTCTTTACTCTTTGTTATGTATTAGATGCTGCTAATTTTCTGCATATTTCTGGTATGTGTGGAATATTTCTTGGTAGAAGAGTATCTGGAATTCTTTTGAACATTCCATTTTCTCAAGCATTTCTTACATCTCCCCTGACTTTTTCCTATTGAATCTTCAGTGTAGCTTCATAATGACAAAGGTACAATAAGCATTAGTAGTCCTGGCCATGTTTTAATCAGCTTCTTTTTCCATCTGAGCTGTTGGAGTTGACCTTTTTGGTTATTGCATGATAGCTTTTTTTTTAGAGAGGAGTATCTAAAATTCATATGCAATTATGATTATTCCTGGATGAATTGGTGACATTTGTATATATGGACCATTGCACCATGGCAAGCTGAGAATCTGTCATGCTAAAGTACCACATCAGTTCCAGGAACTCCTGAAGAATTCCTAAGCTTCCATCTCAGTTATATTCAAATCTTGGCTTGACTTTAAAATGTTCTCATGCTATACCTACACACTGACAGCTGTGGTGAGAAACACATCACTGGGATTTGTAGTATCTGCCAACTTCTTGACAGCCCTCTGTAATTTTGGTTCTCTCCTAGGCAGTGTCCAGGATACAGTCATAGGTAAGGTACATTTAGAGAAACGAGGCATGTGCAGAGGTGCCTGCATATCTAGTATTAGACTTTCAGGTGCTCTCAATGGAGAAGAATGTGATCTTCATTATTTTGGCTTATATTTACTTAGGATAAATCTACTTACCTGCTCAGTAGAGGACTGAAGTATTTGGATTGCATTCCAGTATTTCAGTGTGATACTTTTTTTCCTTCAAAGGTTCATGTAGTTCCTGAAGAAATTCCCATTGTATTTCATGTAGTCCAAAGACAATGAGAAGTCCAGAAGACTCTTTTGCAATATTGTAACGAAAAATAGTTAACAGAGGGACAAAACAAATGTGACTTGGTCATTACAGTTCTGCCACCTGACACAAGATTTAGTACAGAGGGAATTTGGGAAGTATGCAGAGCTAACGTGCATGCCCATTTTTGCCACTCTTTGCATGGCCATTTCAGGTTTCAGAGAATTGTCAGCTGCTTGATGTGAATATGTGTGGATGCTCTTCAGTTTCTTTGCAGCATGCAGAGAATATTTGCATGTGAAAATCTGCTGTTACAGCTAAAAACTCTAAAGGTGAATGAATTAATTTCACTGGGAAAGCTGGGAAGAAGAAATCAAGTGTACTATCAACAGTGTTTGCTGTGTGCCAACTGATAAAAAAGCTCATCGTATGCCATATGCCAACCAGTTGGAAACTAAATATGTGCCATATGCCAAGCAGTTGGAAACTTTGCTCAGTTTTGATGTGGCTATTCTGAAGTAAATGTGCATGAAACAACATACGGTTTTTGTCAGCCAAATGTGTGACAGTGCCATTTCCAGACTGTGCCATTCAACTGTGTTATTAAAACTAATATTTGTATTTTTTTTGTTGAAGTGTTCCTCATCAGGTGAAAAAAGAATTCTTCCAGAACCCAAAGAAAATTCAACCAAAAGCCACAATCACCGTCCTTTTTGTTGTTTTTTTTTTTTTTTTCTTTAAATCTCTTCTTTCCTGGCTCTGTCTAGGCACTGAGTTGTCAATGCTCAATGTCAGGTGAGATGCCCATTTTCTGCTGGTTCGTTCAAATCCTTGTGCGAGTCCAACACTGCAGCTGTGGAAGTATGTATAAAAATAGTGGGCTGGCTCCAGACACCGAGTGAGGGGCTTGCCAGGCCATTCTCACGTGCAATGCTGTCATCGCACAACATCCATCAGTCTGTTGCTCCTAATGTTCCTAAGCATGCCATGGAGTTGCGTTTTATTTTCTTTCCATAAGGCACTTGTACAACTCTCACGTTGCTCTCGTTTGGAGAGGTGAACCTGAGACGGCTCCGTTGTTAAGTGAATCTCTTTCTCCCATTGTTCTCTCCACCAGTGAGTGCCAGTGAACCCGAACCAGAGACAGAGACAGAACCAGAACCAGAACCAGAGCAGGAGGCTGAGGCTGAGGCCAAGCAGGGAACGGAGACACCCAAGGAAATAGAGGCTACAGAAGTGGGACCAGAGAGTGAGGTGGAGCAAGGACCAGAGAGAGAGCCAGAAGAAAGTGCAATACTCAGTGAAAAAGAGAGGCAGAATGAGGAAGTGAATGAAAAAGACAACTGTTCTGCATCCAGTATATCCTCAGCAAGCAGCACTTTAGAGAGGGAAGAGAGAGAGGACAAGTTAACCAGTGACAATGAAACTGGTAAAGTGAAGCTTTTTCAATAATGAAGGGTTTCTCGTGGAAAAAAAATGTTACATTAGCAGCTCTGATATTGTGTTAATTAGCTAACAAACCCTTTGCACCTATCTAAGACTTTCTTCACTATGGCCAAGTCTTGTCTACTCTCTGCTTGGACATCCAGACTTTATTGGGGTTTCTATGTTTGAGGGACAGTAGGACCTTGATGAAATTAAGTTTCATTTGATTTGAGATAATTTTCTTCCCCTAAGATTAATATATTAACTATTGAATCACCATGTTGCAGAGACTTGCATCTCTAACTCCTGGAGAATTTATTTGGGTTTTCTGTACATAAGTCAGTGAGACAAGCAGCTGTGCTGACATGATTTGTCATGAAGTTCCAGATACTGTTTCTCATCCTTTTAGTGGAAAGGGAAGAGCAGTGAGGGCTGCGATGTTTGTTCCTTCCCTTCAGTTCTTCTGTCTTGGTCAGGCTTCAGACAGCAGAGAGAGATACATAGGAGCTGCTGAAAAAAGGTCTGGGCTGTGGCCGTCTTTAGCTCATGTGGAGGAGGCACATGAAATATACCTTGTCTGGAAAAGACCAGTTTTGTGTTGCTGAGGGATTCTAGTCAAATACGCCACCAGGTACCAGCCTAGAAAGGCCTGGCCTGGGAAACACCTTAAGTACCAAGTTTCTGCCCAGAGAGATAATGATAACCAGAGTTCGTCATGCCACCAAGGCAGGGAGGGAATAAAAGGCAGATTTTGACTTTGTTGATTACTCTTTTCCCTTTTTTATAGGGAGGTAAAGGAATGTAATGTAATTAGGACATTTGATTCCCACGTTCTTTGGTCTGAACCATGGAATGCATTGTCCCACATTTTCTAAATTTTAAATAAGAAAATGAGATATGCTTCACAGTGTGAAATAGTCCTGCTCTGTCCTGAAAGAAGAGGGATAGCTCTGAATCCCAACAATTACCTCATAGACATGAACTGTCAGATTGAACTGTTCAAGCTTAAATCTGTCACTTTTTTTTTTTCTGGGAAGCATTACATTAATTATATCCTAAATTTAAGAGCTAATTTCTTGTCACTCTGCACCAAGATTGAGTTACTTAGAATGCTATTGTACTCATAAAGAATGTAGATGGATATATGTGTAGGAAAGGCAGGGGAGGTATCACAGATGAAGGATGTTGTTACACTGCGGCATAGTCCAAGATAGTCCAAATGCAAATATAGGAGAACAGTTCCAGGTTTTTTCTCCTTATCTTGTCTGTTACTGACCTGTTACCACTCCAATTTAAAGTCCCTATGTACTTTTGTTAAAAGCTAAGAAATTTACTCTTATTAAAATCAACATCTTAAAATTGTCCTACACTACCAGTTGACCAAAGATTTATTTGGTAGTGCTGTGTGGGAGGTCTCATGTAGTAAATTGTTTGCTCTCTAGTAGGTGAGGAGTTTTGGAAAGCAAACAAGAGCACTTTCTCCAGCAGTTCTGACATTCCCAACGTGCATTCTGCCATTTGTGAGATGGCCCGTTGGTTCTGCCCAGGTGCGTTGAGGACAAAGGAATAAAGCCCTTGGTGCAGGCTTCTTCATTAGCCATCCTGCCAAATTTGGCTTCCAACAAGTCTTGTTTCTGCAATGGTATTTCAAAGCTTTACCTGTGGAGAGGAGGGCAGAAGAGGCCACCAAGGTAGCAAGAGTCTTCACAGCAGTGATCTTTGATCAGCTTGAACAATTGGAGGCAGACTTGGGGAACCCAAATTAGAGACTGTGTCTGCGGAAATTCCGATGAGCAGTTTTGCAAAGGGATTAAACACTGAAGGATTCCATCTGGTGAAACTGAGAGTGGGCAGATCATGTGGGGTTTGTGGGATAGATCTTGGGAGCTATCTTGAACATCTTTGAAAGAAAGGCTTGGGTTAGGGGGAAATCCTCTGCGAGGGCACAGCTGGGTAAAATCTGTGGTGTGGGGAAGGAGTTGTCTAGTGACATTGTCTAGGGAAACTACCTCAGAGAGAAATCTAAGAGACTGCCTCAGGTGACAAGTATTGGTAAGAAAGCAATCCCATGGATCAAGTCTGAGGAAAAATGAGCAGATAATGGAAGCAGTAAAGCCGCCTGCAGGAAAGTAGGTTGTATCCATTTCTGAGAAAAGTCTTTCTTTTGTCTGGGGTTAAACCTCTGGACTGATTTTAAAACATGGCTTAGAGCTTGATCTAAATAGAGGCAGGAGTCACTGCTGTCCATATGCTTTGTGCTGCAGGGCCCTACATTTTAATGCACTGTTGTTTTAAGGGAGGGGAGGCAGGGAGTTGTGGGGCTCTGAATGTAGATCTCACCAAGAGGATACCTTCTCAGAGCACAGGACTACATGTTGTGACAAAGGAAGCCATAAAAGATATTTAAAACTGTAAAGTACTGAAAAAGGTGGGAGCGAAAGTGAAGAAACAAAGATAAAATGGGAGTTTACAAGAAAGGGCAACTGACAGGTATAAAAGAAAATCTTTAACCACAAGAATCCCCCTAAAAAGGCAGGCTAGTGATCAAAGTAAAATGATTAAATAAAAGAAGCAGAGTTTATGAAAAATGTATTAATAAAATGTGTAAGGACTATGGGGAACAGAAGGAATTCCATACAGGAAATACAGTAAGTGTGAAGAATTATCATTGTTGCATGTTTAATCACTTTATCTGATGCCCACTGGAAAAAGGAACACCATAATTTTTAGACACATTATCCACATTGGTTAGCAGTATTAAATTCAAGGAAATGGAGTCACAGAGACTCTTACATCATATATTTTTACAGTTTGACCACTGTAATTTATTATTTGTGGTGCTGTCTCAAACATGGTATTTTGCATATTATTGGTGAGGAAAGCAGTAGTCAGAACGATGGAGCTTCCTTACAGTTAATACATGTTAAATGACTGTGATGTGGGAAGGCCAATAGTCTTTCAACACCGTCCTATAACAGGGAGGGTAACAGTGGTTGCTGAGCAGCATGTTCAAAAATATTTTATAAAGGTTCTCATGTTATAAACAAATTTAAAAATCTTGCTTATACTTACACTCACTGAGTTGCCCTGAGAGCTGTACCCTGGGTATGCAGCCTACTTTGGAATTCCAATAGTCCGTGTTGTGCAGATGGCCCAGGTGCCCTGCCAGGGGGTTCTGAGGAACGGCCGGGTCTGAAAACTTCCCTTCCCTAGCCAGCAGGGTGGGAGGAGAAGAAGTAAACAGCTGCATGTTGACCTTGACATCAGGCAGGGAAGATCTCCTTCATACGGAAATTTTCCTGAGGTTGTTGGCCAGGTGAAGAGTATGATGATAACCTGTTTTGTGTCATTGTCATGATATTTAAGCCCCATTCTGGAATACTAAAGGTTATGAGAATTTGTGCACTGTATAAAATGAGCTGAGGTATTAAGTACGAAGTGAAACTTGACAGATTTCAGGAGAAACCTGAACATTCAAGTCCTGAAAGTTACGTAGTCCCTCCCAAGCTACATATTATTCTTTACTCCCCTTCCATTTTTGAGGATTACTCCCAACCCATCAAGATCAGGCCATGTATCAGTGCTGTATCTTATTTCAGAATTTTGACAGTAACTGCTTACCCAGTTTCAGACTAGTTGTACATGCATCCCCCGAATGTTTCCTTTGGGGGGTTGAAGAGTGTTCTTGGTGCTCTGACTTCCTTCCCTTGACTCTTCCCATCTCTGTGTGTGTGATTGCAGGTCCATGGTCACAGACCATTCAGGATGCTGGTGTGAATGAGCAGTGCAGCAACATCCTCAACAACAAGCGGTTTATGCTGGACATGTTGTATGCGCATAACAAAAAGCCCAAAGATGAAGAGGAGAAG
Source organism: Struthidea cinerea (assembly GCA_013397865.1). Lineage (NCBI taxonomy): Eukaryota > Metazoa > Chordata > Aves > Passeriformes > Corcoracidae > Struthidea > Struthidea cinerea. The sequence goes on along the minus strand of VZTI01000335.1, from coordinate 91,777 downwards.
GAGCTGGAGGCGAAGGAGGAAAAGAAGGAGACGGAGGAAAGCGAGGAGTCACTCACTAGCCTAGCCAGCAGGATCTCTATTCTTCAGGCCACAAAGCAGGCCACAGATGAAAGTGTCAAAAAGATGGAGATTGGAAATCTGGACAACCAAGGCAGTGTGAAAGCCTTTGCGGAAAAATTTAACAGTGGTGAGCTGGCTAAGGGGACAGCAGTGCCTGAAGATGAAATCAGTGAACAGGTCCCCGAGAAAACACCAGCACAGACAAAGAAGGAATCTGATTACATCTGGGATCAGCTCATGGCTAATCCTCGAGAACTTAAAATCAAAGACATGGATTTTACAGACTTGGGGGAGGAGGATGATGTAGATGTGTTGGACATGGATATGGGTCCTGGGGACTCCCTTGTTCCCCCTCCTCCACCTCCACCTTCTTTTCTGGGTTTGCCTCCTCCACCGCCTCCCCCCTTGTTTGGATGTCCACCTCCACCTCCGCCCTCTGCTAATTTATTGGCTCCTCCTCCACTGTTCAACACTCCTCAGGGTTTAGGGTCACCCCAGGTTTCTAGGGGTCAGCCAGCATTTATAAAGAAGAAGAAAACCATCCGTCTGTTTTGGAATGAGGTACGGCCATTTGAGTGGCAGTGTAAAAACAACAAACGCTGCAGAGAATTCCTGTGGTCGAAACTGGAACCCATTAAGGTGGACACTTCCAAACTGGAGCATCTCTTTGAGTCTAAATCCAAGGAACTGCCTGTCACAAAGGTACAGCTTGTATTCAGTTCACTGTTTTTCTGCTATTGTATTGGTATTCATTCTGAATTAGATCTAGGTGATTTATGTTGTTTATATCAAACCAGTGGAAATTACTGGATGTGTTTCTAGCTTGGCCTATGACGGAAGATATTCCATGGCCTGACACTAGAGATGAGCCTAGGGTGATGTACGTGCCAGGTTGCCCTCCTGTCTCAGGTCTACCAGTTGTAGGATATCACTGCAGGTGGCAAATACCAACGAATTTTACATTAGATTGTCCATAGCTGAGTGCCAAACTAGGTATTGGAATGTGAAATACTTTCTGTCACATTTATAAAAAGGTCACAGCGTGGTGACTCATATCTGTGTATTTGACAGTTCTTCACTTGGTAATATTTTCCTAATCATTATGTGGAAAGGTTAGAGTATCAGACTGCATCTACTGCAAAGAGTCTACACATGTGCTTTGTTCTGAAGGATCAAATTATCAGCTGGACCAAGTTTACAGCTGAACTGCAGGGGTGTTGGGTTTTTGTTTTACACTGGTGAACAGGCCTATTTTAAATCTTTAATTTATGCAATGTGGCAATTTTAGGATAGAAGCTGGCACAGGAAATACCTCTGTAGCTGGGATTCCCCGTTCCTCAGTATTGTTATAAAATAAACTCACAAAGGCTCGTGACATGGCTGTTTAACATTAGAATCAACAACAAAAGGAAGCTTTTTATAGTTACATTTAGTAGGAATTTGAAGTAGCATTAAAAAAGTTATTAGCCTGAACATTTGTTTTTCATGGCTACATAAACTCTTTTTATTCTAAGCAGCATAATTGGTATCAGGGAAACAATGTTTTTTTCCAGTTAAAATGATAGTAAAAAGTGTCCATCTCTCTTAAAATAAATGAATTGCTTGTGTGTTTTCTCTGTTTGCCGTATGTCTCATAGTAACATAAAATGCAGTGAGCATCTTGACTATTTTACTTCTCTTTATCTAGAGAAAGTTTTATATCTAGTATGTATTGTAGATGTTACTGTTTGCTCCTCCTCTGAGGAGTCTGGATGTCTCTCAGTAAAGGGTCTCTGTGTCACTTGTCCAGTTTATTAACTCAAAATTTTATAACAGTCATTCTTGATCTTCTTGACCAAGTGGAAACATTGCAATTTCTGTAATCAAGCCCCCAAGTACCTAGCAAGCAACAGGTATATAGAGAGATGGCTCGTGCAGATCCTGCCATCACTGTTTTTAGCTGAATTTTTTTGTGACACAGATGCATGTAAATCTGAGACGTATGGTGTAGCACCTTTAAAAACACATTCAGCTGATTGTTCATCTGGCCAATGTTGAGATTAATTTCTCTAATTCCTCTTCTGCTGAGGAAGGAATGCTGGTGACGTCGTGGCGTGCTACTCCTCATCTCTCTCCCCGTAAATACAAATCTGCCACAGATGGTTCATAGATGGAAGGAATGAGAGCATTTTCTTAGATCCATAAAATATTTAATTCCTCGAATTGAATGTGGAATGATGACATATTTGCCATTTCCAAAATTTAGCTTTGTGCTAAGTGCCAGCATTGTAATGGAGCACTCTGGCTGATTCTTAATCTTTTATTCTCACCTGAAATTTTGATAAAATGTTAAATTGTTGGAATTATGACTTGTTTACTTTTCCAGTCCATCATCATGCATGTTCCCAAACTAACCTTGGCCATTTTTCCTCCCTCACACTTGCTTCTCAAACCTGCCTGATGCTTTGGCACAGCTTTTGGCTTATGGCTGGAAGATGAGTGAGCAGGTTTCTTTGAAATTAGCGCAAGTCTGAGGAATGATTTAGGTGACTGCTTTCCCCTTGGCGACTAATAACTGCTCTCTGCATGAGACATTGCACTTTTGGCTCTCTTTCCACCCTGTCCCATAACACAGACATAGAAGTCTCATTGTCTCATTGCAGAGAAGACAATGGGGACCGAGGAGTACCACAGTAGAACTCTATTCAGGCTTTGGAAACTCCTGCCTGGTTTTCGTGAACACCAGCAAATCTTCCAGAGGAGGAGATGGTCCTTAGATCAAGTCAGAGTGGGAATAATTAAGCAGACCACTGAATCCGTAAAAGACTTGAGGTTTGGTACAAAGATTGCACTCAAATTAGGATAGCTCTCGCTTTTTCCAGACTGCTTGGTTTATTTCCAGAGAGCACATTCCCCGTTGTGTCTAGTTTCTCCTGTCCAATGGCTGCAATCCAAAGCAGGTTTATTCTATAATATCGTAAAGTCTGACTCACAGCTCAGTTGGTTCAGCTGAAAAAAGAGAGTGCAGAGCAACAAATCAAAAGTCAAACCTCCAGATTTCATAGCAAGAGGTGGAAGTAGGTGCATGGAAAAGGAACAGTCCAGAAGGATGAGAGGAAAAGCAAAGTCAGGGTGTATAAGGGGGGGGCTTGGCTCTATCTTGTGCTTATGCTCTCTCGTACAGCTGTAACCAATTTTACTCAAGTTTCTAATACTTCACTGTGATTTCCACAACACACAGCTATAAACAGCTACTTCCTGGCTCATGAGAAGTTTTTCATTAAACACAATAGACTGTAATAAAATAAAGTGGATTTTAAATTGTAGGATGTAATACAGGATTTTGGGGGCTGGGACTGGGAGAGAAGATTCTTAATTTTAGGAAAAACTTGTGCCACACTGAGCAACTTGCACACTGATTTTAGTTAGTGAAGCACTTTTAGTTGCAGATGGTTTATTTTTTAGAATAGAGCACCACTACATTGTATTTGCCAATAGAAAGAGTGATCAGGTATCCCCTCCAAACCAGTCTAGTCTTTCCTTCCTTCTCATTCCACCAAACAAAGCAGGTATTTTGGCAAAGTACTTCTATGTGTTTACTTTTCTGTGAAGAGAAATGAAAACATGCAGACCCTCCTGAATCAAATGCTGTTGTTTCAGCCCTTTTGCCATCCACTTGGTTTTGCATGAATGTATTATTTTGCTGATTCACGTATACCCTGTGGGATAAGTGATTCATCATGTGCCCCCAGACATAAAAATTAGTAGGAGAGAAAAATGAAGGAATCTGTTCTCATGTACATATGGATATACATGTGTGGACACATATTCCTTTTGAAAGAATTTGTTGCAATTTCAATAAATACCAAGACAAGTCATGAATGTGGACCAGAATTTCTGAAAAAGATTATATACGTATATCCTGGAAAAAGTCAGGGGCAGCTGAGTGATTCCATTTTAAATCTCCTGTATTAAATCCTTGCTAATTGAGATAGAAATTTAAAAAAAAAAAAAAAAAAAAGCCGTCTCACTATTAAGGGAGATTTTTCTGTACTACTGATGTAGACTTCTGCAACTTTAATGGCAGGACATATTTCTGGGCTGATGCTCATAGATAATTATTTATTTATATGACCACTTGAAAAGTTATTTACGTTTTTCTGCTTCCCATATTAATTAAAGCAAAGAGGCATGCTTAAGATTAGGTTCTCATCAGACCACAAATCACATTCTGTGGGATGGTAATAGTTTTTAAATAATCCTTCTGGACTACCTAGTCTTCAACAGAGGCAAGATGATGTGGCCAGTTAAGTCTTCTAGAGGTCTGAATTCACTGTAATTGTTAATACATTGCAGAAGTGCTTTTTTTCCACAGATTATACTGCCTGGTATGTTTGTATTTTATAATTACTTTTGTAATGACATTTAATACTATAGTATATGTAGTATTCAGAAGTTCGGGGATTGCACTTAATACTGATACATTAAAATATAAAATCAAGTGCACTAGTTCACTGTTCCCTCAAGCATTTTAAGTCATTCTCTGAATGAATTTATAAAGCATAGATTAAAGTCACCAAATATTGTGATAGAAATTCGTAGTTGTAGCTTATTTTAAGTCAGACACTTCCACATGTGCAATTTCATTGCAGACAAAAAGCAATTCTTTTCCTAGCAGTAAGGTAGTAAAGTTCATAGTAGTAAAATCTTTCTCTTTTCTTCATCCTTTTATTTATTTGGAAAGGATTTCTTTGGAACTCAGATGTCGTCCCCAGAATGGATTTAAAATCTCTTCAGCCCCTGTTTTTGAAAAGGGTTACTCATCCCAACATTTTATATCCCATATGCAGTTATAGCTCTGGAAAATACCTTCATGCACACGTGCCCTGTGCAGCTCATCTGTCTTTCATAACTCATTGTTAGGGAGCGTGTGCACTGTTGGGATTGCAATGATCCCGGCCGTGAGCATCCTGTGCCCCCCAAATGAATATGTCTCTCTTGTCAGACTTGGGAGCCTAAAAACAGAGCTGCAGATTTGAGGCTTACTTACCCATACCACATGTGGGAAGCCTAAATTTAACTCCTTTCCCTGGCCTTTTCCTTTCTGCATAAATTCTTTGGAGCTGTGTATTTCTGTGTTCCAAAGGACAAGGTAAAAAGTGGTGGTTTAAGAAAGGCTTAGTGCCGTACAAACTCGAGAGGAAGCAGTCTCTGGTGAACCCTGTTTGGTTTTAATGTTGTCTTGGCCACTAACTGTGGTCCTGAAAATGTGATTAGTGGCTCGGGAAGTTACTGCTTTAAAGGAGAAACTGCATCTCACATCCTTCAGGTAGCTCCCCAAGAAAAAGAGGAGTCCCTTACGCAAAGAAGGGAAAGTTCAGGAAGGCTTTGGGGAAACTTTTAAGGTGTTAAGAAGAGATCAGTTCTGACAGAACTGATATAAAAACATTGAAAACACATGTTATCTTTGCTCTCCTAAAATTTATCCTGTTTACTGCAAAATTGTTGTTTCTTTCTAAGTTTAAAAAAACAACCCTCATTACTTTCTCAGATCATGCACATGTGGTCTTCCCCAACTCCTGTAAACAGCACTTGCCTTCAGTCCCATGTGCCCACAGAAGTCACATCATACCATGTTAGTGGTGCTGGTATGATGGAAAGACTCTGGTACCACCCAGGTGCTGGGCAGGCTGCAGGAAGAGGTGGGCAGACCTCTTCTTGTGCAGGCAAGGTTCTGAGCTATGCCAGAAAAAAGTATCTTTGTAATGATACAGCTGTGTTCCCCATTATGGGCTGTCCACAGCTGGAGGTGCTTTGATGAAATCACATTTACTAACTTCCAGTTCAGAAACAGCACGTAGGCCTGGCAGAGGGGTACTTTTTGTCTTGGTAGCTGTGGTGCAGACCCAAAGAAAGTGAAGGACGAAGCTCCATAGTCTAAAAAGCAATCCTGAACACAGATTGAGACTCGCACAGTAAGTCTGCTCCTGGGCTTTCCCCAAATCCACAAGAGATGCAAGACTGATACATCAGTGTGCAGGACTTCTCCTTACACTCCTGTGCTTGATGGCATTCCTCAGCCCATCTCTGATAAGGCAAAGGAAGAAGAACCACAGAAAACGTGTTTACAGTGTTCACATATATGCAGAGGAAGGAAAAAACCCAGAGTATGAGGAGCAGAGTCCTCTCAGCTTTTGGCTGCCCAGCACAACATCTGCAGTTACCAAAGAGACACCTTCTAGCATGGGATGATGAGAGAGAGAAAGAGGCATGCTGAGGTGTAAAAGCAAAGACCACATTCAAGACTACATTTTGCCATATGAGTGGGGTTCGAGTCCCCTTGCATAGTTGGTTCACATTTTGCCACTATAAGGATGGGGAGAAAGAGAAAGAAATTCCTTGGGTCTACTCTAGGATGGAATTTAAAGCATATGTTGCCAGTTCTTTGTGATTTTATTATTATTTGTACTGGGGGTAAGATCCAAGGATATGGATAGTCTCAAATAAAACTTTGAAAAAAGCGTGAGGGTTGAAATTTTTCTGCATCTATGAAGGACTTGACAGACAAATCATGAAGAACAAGGTAGAATATCCCCTGGCAGCCAACGGCCAGAAAACCATGCCAGTGCCTCCAGAGAGGCACCTACGGCTCCTTTGCCAGTGCCCAAGGTGGATTTATAACACAGGAGAATGCTGGCAGGCAGATGGGAACTACTCTGTTTCCCAGCCAGCCACACAAGTGAGAGAGGGTCCAGATTAATGCATCCAACAGGGAATTGAGCCCTGAAACCCCTTGGCTGCTCAGCTGCTGCCCCACGAGTCGTATGCTGGCCAGTCCTGCTGCACAGCAGAGCTCTGAGCTGGCAGAGACAGTTCCAGGTGTTTTTCAGACTGGTTCCTGCCCCAAACTGCCCCATGTGAGGACTGCTGTGTCAGACTAGCTCTGCTTTGCACAACAGCATTCAGATCTCTGATTGAATCCTGGCGGCCCACATTGATAGGATAAGGATGTGCTACAAGAATTCAGCTTGTTTTGATGCCTACAAATAAATTAGATTTATGTTCAGTGTCAGCTTTCTTGAGTGGGGGAAGTCATTAGTGAAAGGAGTGGCTTTTCCTTTAGAAAACAGATCAGAGGAATAACGACCTTGTTCTCTTCTTTACCAAGAAAACTGCTGCGGATGGGAAGCGACAGGAGATCATTGTGCTGGACTCAAAGCGAAGCAACGCCATTAATATTGGCTTGACTGTGTTGCCCCCTCCCCGCACCATCAAGACTGCTATTTTGAACTTTGACGAATATGCCTTAAACAAGGAAGGAATAGAGGTAAGAAAGAATAGTCGATGTCTTCAAGTCTGCATTTTCAATACTATTTTTTCCCATGTTGCACATGGTACAGGCCAGACTGGTCATGGAAGAGGGAGAAGGGGTGTATTATGTCATGTCTGAGTGTTGAAATTTGTGAAATTGGTGCAGTGGGCTCAGAAGCATGAAGTATCATGAGACTGGGCATGCTCAGTGATCATAGATTATCTGCTTTGTTTGAGTAGCAGTGGTGTTAATTCCTGTCAGGTTTTTCAGAGTATTATCTGAAGCTTGACTGAAATATTGTGAGCAGCAAAAATAGGCAGTGAGTTACTAGGGCTGATGCAACTGGTACAGGGTTTAATAAATTTCATGCCCAGCTAGCTGTTGGAGTCATTCTAGATTGTATATCTAATGGAAAACAAATACAGCGACTAGTTCTGCCCAGAATAGCATTTCTGTGTTACTGTTGTTTGAAGAAAAGCAGTTGGTATAAAGATTACAGATGATGTAATTTTTACCACTACATGTTTGACTTTGCAGATATTCTTACCAAGATCCAAGATGAGCTCTGTTTATTATTTTTTTTATCAAAACATTTTTCTTCTGTGAAGTGTAAAAGAAGCCTGTGGCTCCACTGTTTTTTTCATTATGGTTGTATTCATTTCATTTTTTTTTTTTTCAATAAGCCTATATCATTTAGTAAGAGTAATCTGCACAATGACAAGTCTCGTCCAGTGGCTATCAGAGGTCATATATTAATTCACAGTCACCTTTTAGTGGTTTGGCACTGTGTTTCATGATTTCCCCCTTTCCACCTTCACCTTGCTGACTACAGAAGAAAATGAGAAAAGCTTCCTGGAATGAAAATGGAGTTGCCAACAGTTACATGGAAAAGAAATGCTTAAGGCAAAAGATCCTTCTAGCTAGAAGGCAAGGCCTGATTTATTCCTGCTAGAATACAGTTTCTTCCCAAAGCTATATTACTTATTTGCTATATGCACAGTTCACTTGTTTTATGAAGGTGACGGATCGCTCTAAAAAAGTAATTTTCATGACCTAGCCCATGTACCCACCACTGCAGTCTGCACTAGTAAGCTTTAAACTGGTGGAGAGAAGTACCCCTCCAGCCAAGCCCAACTCACAGACAGCCAGTTAGATCTCAGTGCTGTAGGCAGCGTTTCCTTACGAAGTCCAACATAAAATGGCTGACGAAGAAGAACAAGTATTTGTTAACTTCCGTGCATCATCTCCTCTGAATTGTGTCCTTCTCTGGCTTCAGGTGCTCTGCACAGCTCGCCTTTTCCACTGCCAGCATTTGTCTCTGGGCTGCCCATCTGCCAACCACCTGTTGTGGTGTCCACAGCTGTGCTTTGTACCACCACACCCTCCTTTGGGTGGCCTTTCCATTAGCTGCCAGGAACCCATAATTTCATTTAAAATATGTATGAAGGTGGATTTCAGCTTGAAGAATCCAAGAAACCAGGAAATTGTACACTGCTAATATACTTGCCCGGTGCTAAAGAAAAAGTCTCTGAGGTCTGTCCCCACATCTTGAAGCTAAGGATGTGAGTAATCCTAATGTGATCATTCAGGTATTTAAAATCAAGAGAAAGGATAAGTGCAGCAGAGGCCAGGTACTTTGCACTTTGAGGAATGAAGTCTTGATTGATTGGGAAGGATGCCCATAGAGAAAAGAGCTTTTTTTCCTCAATTATATATATTTATTTACTTCTTGTCAAGTAAAACCCTACACTGAATTCAGAATCCCTTTCCCAATCCCAAATTACAGATTTTTCTTATAGCATGTTACCGAGTCAGACCTTTATAGTGATAGAGAGGGCTGGATTGAGCTATGCAGAATTGGCCAGGTAGCACCCAGGTTGATACAAAAAGGCATTATTGTGAGTCTCACTATTTTCAGCAGATCCCTGCCTCAGTTTTCTGTACTGCCCCTTTGGTCTACAGTGTAGACAAGCTTTGTTTCCTGTCTCTCTTTTCTCTGTTCATTGGCTTTAGCCCTAAGGTAGCGTAAAGGGAAGAGAGGTTGTTGTTCCAGTCTAGATTTTTAGAAGTTTTCTGGTTCATATCTATCTATAAATATAAGGAAATAATTGGTAGTCACTTTGACTGAATCCGTAATACTGTAAGAATCAGCTTCATTTATTAGAAAACCCACAGATAATAAAGCAATTTTCTGTATAATGTAATTGCTAGGTTATCTATGGGTTGATTGAAGCAGGACTGGTATGGAAAAAAAACTACGCAATTTGCCTAAGTAAAAAAACTGTGTCACAGTGGATACTCAAAAGCGTTTCTGCACAGTAATTGTCTAGAAGAGATGTCACATCCAGTAAGCAGAAGAGAGAGATGTGAAGAGAGCAGGAAAAGAGATGTGTGCAGTGACAACATAACATTCACTGCTAAAATTTCAGATTAAGCTGTAATTTAGGATCGTCTTCAGCTTTTGTCAGATCCAACACAGAGCAGAGCACCAACAGTGTAAAAAGTCACGTGAGCCATCCTTTGCCTTGGCAGTGAGCTCTGTGCTGTGTCCTTTGCCGAGGAGCATCGCCACTGTCATGTGAGTGCATGTGTGGCTTTAGTCCTGCACCTTGGTGGATTAAATGGTACCTTAAAACTGACCTTAGTGATTCCTTTAAGGACAGTGGACTCAAGCAGTGCTGGCAGTAGTGCTAGCAGCAAGGCAGGGATGCAGTGGGCTGCAAGCTACAAGTTTGTGATAGTGCAATTCATCATCAAGTCCATAGATAGACCAGTAGGTCCAGTAGAGCCTCCACTGCTGCCCTACCTTCTGCTGAATGCTGCTTTGCTTTTGACATTGAACTCTTGTTAGTAATCCATACTTTATTTTTTAACTTCGAAGATATAACTAAGTGGAAAAAAATCCTCCAGTTACTTTAAAGCCCTCTATTCCTAAGTATGTTTTGTGTTTTTAGGTTTTAGAGCGGTTAGGTACCCTTGAGCTGTGAAAAAAGGCAGAAAGTGGGGCCATGACACTATAAAGGCAGATGTAGTCAGCTTAGTATGCAAAGCAGGCACTGTTTAAGACGTATTTTCAGAGGAATGCACATTGTGTGTTTGCAAGCATGAGCCAGTCCAGCAAAAAAAAAATTTTGCCACCTTGTATTTGCCAAAGTGTTTGTGTTTTCCTTTCTTTGAAAGCTTGGCATTCATTGTGTTCAAACAGCTTGGAGCTCACTGCAGAATAAAGAACTGCCTCCTTAGCATGGACAAGGTCTTGCTCTGAATTAAGCAAAAGATGTGAGCTTAAAATCCTGGCACCTAATTCTTATTTATCAGAGGCAACTGCAGGAAAGGAGTCCAACAAACCAGTCCTTGGTGCTTGTCTGTAGTGAAGGAAATGAGTGGATCCCTCTATAAAGGGCTGCTCAGTAAGGAAACATGGATCAAAACCAAATTATACCAAAGATTATGATTAATTTAGCAGAGAAAAATTAGGGTAGGAAATTAGCATGGGTTGTTTTCTGCTTTACAATATAGCTTTGTGATGCTATGCAATGTTGATTGCATTAGTAGGTATGGTTTTTAGAAAATCTTTGAAATGAAAAAATCTCTCCAGGTGTGCTACACCTTCCATACCTGTAATAAGTAATTCGAAGTCTAGGTGTCTGGAGTGGCTAGGTAGCCCTGAGATGTCAAAAGGGGAAAGAAATGAGAGCTTGGTGTTAAAAAGCCAGATGGTGACATATATAAACAAAAATCAGAATCTGATTTTTGGAAACAAGTAAGGTATTTACATTTTTATTCTCGTTGTTGACATGGTGCATCAACATTTGCAGTTTCAAATTTGTTTAGCTACTGCTTTGTAAGAGTGTGATGAGATGTTTCAAATGATGCTAGTTCATGTGACCTGAAAGAACACCTTTTTTCACAAGTCTAGATAGAAGAGAGAAAGGCCTCAGTGGTGCCTTACTGGCCAGACACCCACAGTCAGCATATCACAAGCCTAATCTGTTTCAGGCTTTATTTAAAGGAAAAATGCCTCACTTTCTCTCCTTGCAGCAAACCAAAACATCATCTGCAGTTTCTGTGACCAGCAACGACACGTTCATGTATTTCTGTAGAGAGTTGAGGAAGCAGAGTGGTCTGACTGAGGCAATGGTGTCAATTCCTGATTTACAGGGATGGCCATCAGCATTTTAGATGCAGCTCCTCCTCAGAATTGGATCAGTTTTGGAAGAGTTGTAATAAAATTGGTGCAGGCAGCCTCCCTTACTGTGAAGTTCTGACCTTCATGGGCTGTTATATTTTCTTAGAGTTTCTACAGGTAATGCAAACCAGCAATGGGTCTTTTTAACAGCTGCCTGGGAAGCTGAAATGTGAGAGACCCTTTTAGGGTAACTTTCAGAGGAAGTAACGTGATAACTGTGATAACGTAAGAGGAGCATGTGATAAGCCCAGCAGACAAGCATAGATAGGACAGACAGCTTGGGTCTTAGTTGGGTGAGGAGGAAGTTGGATTGTCTCCTAAGGCCTGTCAAATACTTGGTGAAATACCCACTAACGTGTGTTTGGTTATGCAGCTTACATATTTGTGGTCCTCAAGCCACAGAAAGCTTTGGACACAACAATAACAAACAGATACTTGAGTTACTAATTTTTTCAGTCTGTTGTTCACCTGGTAAGCTCAGTTGAAACCAAACACAAAAAAGACACTCCTGCAACCTCATCATCACTGAGATGCCCCAGTATGTCATGAAAGAGAAAACTTAAGCACCTGATTTTCTCAGAGGCTCTGGGCTATTTGCTGTCACTGGTTAGGTGCTTCCTTGCATCCCACACTGAGGCCCATGACCCTCAGCCATATGTTGCTTTTGTAAGTCTTTCCTCTTAGGAACTTTTGGAGATTATACCTCAGGATGGCAGAGTCCAGGAAATAAGCAGTTTGATCCCTTTGCTGAAAGGACAAGCAGGTGTCTGGGTCAAGCAGTTCAGCAGCAGAATAATTAGGATCCATTATCTCATGCAAAAATTACTTATTTTCCTCCATTATTTGTGCACTAGTTTTCCTCAAAAAATAGGACTCTGGCCCAAACAGTTGTGTGAGAATGCATGAAGGCGAAATACATGTGTCACACATACTAGAGAATATGAGCATAGGGTTTGTTAATAATCAATTCTTTGATTGACCTGAGGGCTGCTGACACCACCTCAGTTACAAGAAAAGACCGAGGGAGCTGGGCCTGTTCAGCCTGGAGAATAACCGGCTGAGAGTATCGATGTATTTAAGTGTCTGAAGGGAGGGTGCCAAGAGGGCGGATCCAGGCTCTGCTCAGCGGTGCTGAGCAATGGGACAAGAGGTCACAGTGAGAAACTGGTGCACAGGAAGCTCCACCTGAATGTGAGGAAGAACTTCCTCACTGTGCAGGTGACCGAGCACTGTCACAGGTTGCCCAGAGAGGCTGTGGAGTCTCCCTCACTGAAAGTATTCAAAAACCATCTTGACATAATCCTGTGCCTTTTGCTCTGCAATGACCCTGCTTGAGCAGGGAGGTTGGACCAGAAGTCCCACTGTGGTCCCTTCCAGTGTAACCCACTCAGGGATTCTGTGTACTGAGGAGAGCAATATGAACTAATGATTGGACTCTAAGCTATTTGTGATTTAATTGTCACATCAGGTGCCCGTAACCTTCTGCCCTGCTGTGATTTTATGCTACTCTTACTGTTAGTGTAGTTTCAAAAAATAATAGTAACAAAAATTAAAAAAATAATAAAGTGGCAGATGGTGTACTCATCAGTTTCCAGCACCGAACGAATGGCTCAAATTAGTCATAGGGTGGAAATCAAGAAGAGGAGCATTTCACCACTTGCTCAGGGGGGCACCAAGGATAATGAACATCAGAATCAGAATTATTTGCACAAGCAGATCAGAAGTGCTGGTGTAGGTCATTGTTATGGGGGCACTTGCACCCTGGATAGTGTGAGGCCTGCCAGCAGCTCTGGCCCCACTAAGGCATGGCTTTCAGCGGCAGGGCTGATCCTCAGCAGCTGGCACCACAAGGACAGGATCTTTTACTTGGCATCCTCTGTTTCACATAGTATGGTACGCAGCTCAGCAGCCTTGCAGAACTTGGACTCAAATGCTTTTTGTCAGCTCCATCTATCTTGTGATGTTTATATAAAGCTCAAGGAGGAGTCCCTTTGGAAATAAAGTCTACTGTTTCTTTGCTCTCTTTAAAATGCCCCAAAGCAGTGCAAAATCTCTGGAGTGAAGGCACTGCCCCACCACAAAATACTTGTGAGATCCCTGGGTAGGTGCCAAAAGTCCTGGTTATTTGTAGGAGGCAATTGAGAATACTGCTGCAGTGTTAGCCTTCAAAATGCACCGGAAGAATTTTTACATCCATCACATGGTTACTGCCAAACTCTCCATGTATGGGTGCTCACTATGATCCTATTTGCAAGCTGCCCTGTCTCAGCTGAGGGCATTGGCTTTCTCTTGTTGTGGAGGAGAGGACTAGGCACTAAGATGCTTGATTCTGTCAAGGGACACTGCAAAACACCATTCTTTATGAGTTTCATGTTGAGTCTGGTTTTTATAGAGACTTTTTTAGATGAGTATTGGTTCAGCACTGAGAAATGCCATGAATCAGCTACTTATAAATCTAGTTTTATGTTAGGTATGACCCAAATAACAAATTTTAATATGTGTGGATGCATGGATGGATGGATGGATGGATGGATGGATGGATGGATGGATGGATGGATGGCTGGCTGGCTGGCTGGCTCATCTCAAAATCAATACACAAATGCTGTCAATTGGAACAGGTGTACATCAGAATATTTTCCAAGCAGTCCTTTTCAGGCTAAGGAAAAGCACCAGAGTGCATTGAGGGAATTTCCTCCTCTTCTTTTTTTTTTTAACTTCAGATATCAATTTATTAAGGTAGAATCTTGCAGTGTCCAAGCAAGGGGGCTTTTTCTGTTGTTGTTGTTTATAACAACAAAGAGCAAGAGCGAGAGACAACATTAACAGAAAGAAATGCTTCTTTATTTATGTTTATGGAAGTCAACAGAAGAAAATGGACAGCAATACAAATGCTGTGGCTGAAATTAAGTAAGTCGCAGTTCAACAAATTGAACATTATTTGCCTGCCTAACTCTTGTTCTTTGCCTGATTGACCAGGAAAAGCCCCTTGCTCTCCATCCACACTTAGCTCCGGTGCTGTACAAACAGCCGGGGGAACTATTGGTGCTGGAAGGGGGCAGTTGTGCTGCTTTGATGAATTGGCTATGTCCAGTGTTGGAACAAGGCTGTAGTTTGGATTGGCAGGTCTGGTAGCTCTTTGGCTGTATTTTTATTATTCTCTCCTCCCCTTCAAAACAGCCTCTATCATTATAGATGGCTACAGCAAAAAACATGTCATTCCTCAGATGAATAAACATTAGTTGTGTAAAAAAACTGCTTTGCTTTAAGGAGGCATCTATCAGTAGGGTAGAGAACCCAACTTATCTGATGCCTTTATGTTGCTTTGCTTTTCTTTTTTATTTTGTAGTGCATTTATTGTGTTAAAAACTGATTAAGAGACAATACCTTAGGGAGCAAGGGAGCAATACTTTAAGAAGGAAAGCTGCCACATTTAAACAAGCCTGTAAAATCCATAAATTAAAGCGAAAATTTAAATATTTTGAGCCACACTGACAGCAGAAACTGAAAATATTGAGATCCTTTTTCAGATAAAAAGAAAAAAAGGCCATATGTTATGCAATGCATAATTCAGCTTTAAATTCAATGTGTGTTCCTTGGGAAGTTGTCAGTTAGGATGAAATCTTTAGGAATGACTTAGTAAGCTGCAATAGTTTCCACGTTCCATAAGAAAAACAAAACAGACTGAACAAAAAGTAAGAAATTATGGAAACAGCAAGGGACAGGAGTCCTTGAGTTATTCTTTATACTTAAAAGTGTGCTGGAAGACTTGTAGATATTGGGGCTAAAAGGGACCTTAAAATCTGGTCTGACTTGCTGTAAATCACAGGCCACAAAACTGTTCTCCTTCTGCCCTTACTTCCATGTGTAATTTGCAAAAAGATGTTAAGTTCTGGCTTAAACATGTGAAAGTTGATGACATCAGTCCTGACCAATCTCCTTTCGTCTCCTTCAGTGTTTCATCCCATGATTAGCCATATCTACTGAATACAGATTTAAAAAAAACCAAAAAGGCATTTTAATCCAGATACATTTTTAAACAAACTGCAGGTGTGTGAGACATCAGTCCTCTTTTTGTTTCCTTGTGCAGTGGGTTAGTTCTTGGTTACTACCGTGCTGTCCTAATTTAACAGCCAGGGACTTGAGGACTTCTGCTGTGGCTGCTGTGGGGTCACCCAGCAACCAGCCCTCACACTCCTCTCAGCCCCACCACTGATGCCTGCCTTTTGTCTCCCTATACAGAAAATCCTGACCATGATCCCAACCGAGGAGGAAAAGCAGAAGATCCAGGAGGCACAGCTGGCAAATCCTGATGTCCCCCTGGGCAGCGCTGAGCAGTTCCTTCTCACCCTCTCCTCCATCAGCGAACTCTCCGCCAGGCTCCAGCTCTGGGCTTTCAAGATGGACTATGAGATAGTGGAAAAGGTGAGGGAAAGGAGGGAGTCGGGTGGAGACTCTTCCAAGGCTTTGCTTAATCTTTCTGTGACCTTGGTATTTTATGGACATTTTGAGGAAATGGTAAATGGGTCACTTTTGTTTCGGTGGCCAGCCAGGAAACAGCTAAACTGATCCTTCATAATCTCTTCCTTCTATAAAAGAAAATTAAGAGATTATGGCTTCCTTCCTTTAATTAGTCAGTAATGATATTGAAACAAAGAAGAGGGCTAAATCTTTGTCACATCTTCTCCAGATGTTGTTACTCAGGAAATTCTTACTTCAGAGCAATGAGAATTTTTCTTTGGTAAGGATTGAGTGAGGACTACCGTATTCAGTCTTATATCATGAGATATTGATCTTACATCCATTTGAGCTAAGGAAAGCACCATCCATTAAGGTTTTTTATTCATAGCTCTCAAAGTTCTAGACAAAAATAAGACAGCTCCGCTTAGTCACAGACAGTTGTTGCCACCTTCTCCACGGATGGCATTCATTCACAGAACACTATAATAATATAATTGGGGTGTCTGTCAAAAATGATGAATCATGGGCAAAAGTTTTTTAAAAAGTGGGTAAAATTTTAGTGCATAGATGAAACAGAATGAAACTGTGTAGGGGATTTCAGGTACTTGCTGTCTTTCACAAGGTCTTTCGGTCATCTCTGCACAGGAGCTTCCTTTTGGCTACAGTTCTGGTACATACCCCAGGCATTGCCCTTAGAGCAGCTCTCTCCTCTACATATCAGTTTTGTATATTTATCTCTGCGCACAGGTGTGTATTGAAAAATCAGTGTAAGTTTGTGTGATATGGATTCTAAAAAGTGGGACGTGCTTGTGAAAATTCCATATGTTCACCTAGCAATGGTTATTTAATGAGTTGTACAACAGTGGATTGATTTGCAGATGATACTGTCAAGATTGCTTAACCTCTACTTAATTTTCTTAGATGTTAGGAAATGCAGTCACACTCATCACACTCAGGATTTTTAATTGGAATGTTTTACTCTTAGCCATTTACATTTCTGACTTGTATAGCAAAATACTTGTATCTGGCATGAATACTTTTTTGCCTGTTTGGTTTTTTTTTTTGCTCTGGTACAGCTGTTTATTCTGCTTTGAAGTTAGCACAAGGTTAAATTTTACCTTTCACATAAACTGAGTTAGCTGTAGCTGTTAATCTCCACATATACCTAGAATTTCTAGTGTCATCTCAATCAAAAAGCAACATTTGAAGCACTGCTAAAAGCTAAAGAAATTCCGATAGTTTTCCTGATGCTTTGCCACAAAGTTAGTTAATTTATTGCCAGCTAGAATCCATGAGGAATGGATGCTAGTACAAAATACCTCAAATACTTAAATTACTCGAAGAAGCAATAGCTGTAGTGAAGATAAAACCAACATTTTTATCCCCGTTTGAAGACAGACAGGACTAAGCACAGTACTTAGCAGAAAATGGTAGAGGAAGTAACATGTGATAACTGTGATAACGTAAGAGGAGCATGTGATAAGCCCAGCAGACAAGCATAGATAGGACAGACAGCTTGGGTCTTAGTTGGGTGAGGAGGAAGAAACAGATCAGACATCAGGGGTACATGGGAGGGCAAACACCTGGGTGTCTGCAGTAGCAAAAGGTGAAGGTCAGAGTTTATGTTCCAGGTAACCAGTAAACATACATGTTATTTAGACTGAGGTAAGAGACTGTCAGCATATTCCATTTTTTTAAAATGAATTAGTTTGCACTAGTGATTATGGTAATAAAAGAGACCCATGAGCTGCTAGCATTCTTCTGTTTGTGAAACTGTTTCTGCAGAAAATCCATCTGCAAAAGGGCAAACCCTTCATGAAACTTAGGTCCCAAAATCACTTAGCTCCACAGTTCTTGCCTTTTTTTTTTTAGTCTGGCATTTTCTGGATTTTTTCTTTTTAAATCTTATTTTGTAATAAGGAAAATTCATAGCAGTTCAGAATGAACTCATATTATTCACCAAGTCACACATACATTTTAGGTAAGATATGAATGCTGATATTTCCATGAGGCTGGAAGTTTTAGACGGTTCCTGATATCAACAGTGTGAAATACCTGGTTTATTGGTAAGACCAGGGTTCTCATACATGAGACTCTTCTGCTAACCTGCCAAGAACAGTGTTCTGCCTGAGTAGGTCTAACCTTCATCTCTGACAACCTGAAAGAAGAGAACATGAATTTTTCAAGAAATGGGTTGAGTGATGTATTGTTTATGTTCATGAAAAGCTTTCCAGGCATAATAATAGAAATCATCTTTCTTAGCTTGAATTTAATTAACTGAAGCAAGTCAGGGTACATTTGTAGGGAGCATCTGCAGACTGTGAGGGGCTGAACTGGATACTCACTCTTTGCTCTCTATAGAAATGAAAAAAAAAAAAAAAAGAAAAAACCCTTTCCAAATTATTTGCTTGATAATATGTATGCTACTTTGAAATGTTAATTAAATGCCTACCAAAGGTCATTAGCAGAACAATATTTTTTCTCACCTTTCTTTTGGTATCCTAGTTTAAATGCACAGACAAAAGAGGTAAAAAAAATTGCAGTGTGTTGCTGCTCATTCCTCATATGGAACTACTTATGATGCAGATATTGTCAAATTTTATTATCTCAAAAGGTCTTAGAAAAAGGAATAGAAACTTTGGTTGTCCTAAATAAGATTTTTTTTTAAATTAAGATCACTGCAGACAAATATATCCTTTTTGCTGACAACTTAAAAGATCACTTAAAAGATCACAAAATTAATATAAGCAGGTGTAGAAATGAGAAAAGTACGATTAGTTGAGTTCATTTGTACATGTGCATCAAATGTTTATCAGGCATTATGAGATGTCTTTCAGACAGAAGTTCTGGACCAATCCTCAAATTTCATTCAATCCTAATTTTTAGCTGAAAAATAAAAATGTGGTATCCAAGGATATGAGGTAGCTCTGCCTTACCTATCTGCCCTCTTTAGGTAGAAGGCGAGTTTTATAGGAAGCAAGAGTGGGTAAATTTGAAAAGAACAGAAATTTGTCTGATTGTTCAGTATCTTGCACACTCTTTTTTATTGTTTTTTAATCCTACAATAAAATAAGAAATAAAGAGTAATTATGAATGTGTACAATATGCGAGAACATCTAAGCTCAGATAACTTGTCTAAATAGCTACATGAAGGGCCCAGTAGGGCCTGCTTTGGAAGCCTCTTATGCCACCTTTTTATTCACATGGAGGATGTTTTAAATTAATCTTTTAGGAATGTTTTTTTGACAGGTTGAAAATTGATCCAAGTACAATGGTTCAGAAGCCCATGTTTACCACAGATGCAGAGCAGTTTGATTCATCCCATAACGCAACAAAACAAACTACAGCAACCCTGACTTCAAAGCAATTCAAAGAATACTGTGCAGCAGTTTCATGATTTTAGTTGACCTTGATAAAGTCTTGGATTATTTAGCACCTCTCCTCTGATGTATCAACTACTTAGCTCACTATCTCATCTCTTAATTTGTCTTGAATTTGCCATATTCTTTTCAAGAGACAGATTGTTCCATAGTGACTAGAAATGTGTTTCATTCAGCTTTTGTGGTAAGATATCACTACAGTTGTTGAAGGAACCATTGTATCTCTCCAAGAAAGTGAAGTTCTCAGTTACTTTGCCTCTTGGTCTAAAATATCAGCTTAATTTTGGCTTCTTGACTCATAAAGAATATAACAGTTGGGGAAATTGGGGAAAAAAGTCTCCCTGCCCATGGCAGGGGGGTTGGAACTAGATGATATTCAGGTCTTTTCCAACACAAACCGTTCTATGATTCTGTGAAAAGAATGCTGCTCACGGATGCTTAGAATGGCATTTGAAGATAGAAACAATGTCAACTGTTACTGTGCATACAAAATAAATAACCCTGGGCCTCACACAGAGACATAGAAATAAGCTCTGACAACTCAATTACCCTCACTCTCTTCCTTTGAACTCTCTGGTGTAGTTCACTTCCTGAGGTGATGGAACAGAATTTATGATTTCAAGCCTTATCAGCATGCATATCTATACTGAGATAACATGTGTGGATGGAAGATGCATTAAATTAAAAGATTAAAATGGGACTATTTGTAAAGCTTCATGTTTACAGCAGATTTTTTTTTCAGTTTTAAATTCTCACAAGCACAAAACCATATCTAAAACACAGAAGTGGCCATCATTTGAAGAAAGCTGTAGGGTCAAGCTACAAATGTCAAGTCAGCAGGGTTTCTAACTTTTTTCATTTTTTGTTCAAAGATTAGAAAAAATAGTTTTAAGAAGCTTTTTTATCAGTTGGTGCTTGGGTGTTTTCATGCATTTAACTGAAATGCAGCAGCATTCTCCTGTTTGGAATCACAGGATAGTCCCCAGGACAAGTAAGGCAGTTGCCTTACATAAAGGAACAACAGTAGGAAAATATCTTATGTATTTTTTTGCTGTCCTTGTATGTGATTTATTAGCTGGAACGTGGAAGAAAGCCAGCACACATGGCCAGTTTACGCTCTGCAAGACGCCAGTTCAGGAACTTTTTGCAGCAATTAATCTAAACCATAGAATTAAAAACTAACCTTCGCTTTCTTGTTTCTGTTCTTATGGTAGGAAGTTGCAGAGCCACTGCTAGACCTGAAGGAGGGAATGGACCAACTGGAGCACAATAAAACTTTGGGATTTATCCTTTCTACTCTACTAGCCATTGGGAACTTTCTGAATGGAACCAACGTAAGCCTGATGTCCCAGCATTTCCCCTGCAGCTTTTTCCGTCAAAAAAACAGAAGTGAAATCCATTATGAAAATTGCAACCCACGACTTACTTTGTACCAGAAGAGTAATTTAGGGAATAGAACGTACTTTTTATTGTGCGTTAGGATGCTCTTTGCCTCTTTCAGCATAATCTGAAGGAAATGTGGAGCTAAGCACTCTTCTCATGTAACTCCCTTAAGTGTCGTGTTGATGCTGCCCATTCAGATTGTGAGAACTGTGTCGTGGGTCATTTCACTGCAGAAGGACTCATTTTAGGCCTAGTCTTCAGCAAGTTAAAAATGAATAAAAGCAATAAGTTTCCTCTCCTGTAGGATTCTTCGTCTTTCCCCTCTGCCCCTCATTGGTCATCATTTTTGTCTACTAATCTGCATGGGAAGGAGTAAGCATTTTTATTTTTAATTTCTTCCTTTTTTTTTCTTTACAGGCCAAAGCTTTTGAGTTGAGCTACCTCGAGAAGGTTCCAGAAGTCAAGGACACAGTGCACAAACAGTCCCTCCTGCACCATGTCTGCACTATGGTGGTAGAAAAGTTCCCTGACAGCACTGATCTTTATTCAGAGATCGGGGCCATCACTAGGTCAGCCAAGGTATGTCCAGTAGGTAAATACATCTATATGTACATTTTTATAGCACCTCTTTGAAGTGAAATATTTAAGATTACGTTCTATTCTTTGATGTTTTGATCCTCCCTGGTTGCTGCACTATTTATGAATGTGTGTTCATTGTGTCATTTGCACTGAATTTCAAAGATGCCAGTACTCCCTCTTCTGAACTTTATTTCTGTCTGTCACGTGGTTCCCTCATCAGTGCACTCTTAGGCAACCATTAGTTATGACAGCCATTTTAACGTTATGTACATTATTAATGTATATAACTATTAGGAACTATTTTCAGGTTAAAACTTTATTTGACGAGTATCTTCAAATATATTTCTTCCATGGTTTGGGGGAAATCTCTTTTTTAAGGCAGATGCCTGATTGTATTTTAAATCCAATGGAAGGAAATAAATTTTTACTAATAAAATTGTTTCCAGAATTAAAGTGTCCTTGAAATACTTGGTTTAACTCACAGAATCACAGAATAGTTGGGGTTGGACAGGACCGCATCATGTCACTTAGTCCAACACTTTGCTAAAAGCAGGTTCACCCAGAACAGCTTGCAGAAGAACAAGTCCAGAGAGGTTTTGAGTATCTCCAGAGGAGGGAACTCCACAGCCTCTCTGGGCAGCCTGTTCCAGTGCTCTGTCACCCCCAGAGTAAAGTTTTCTACATTTTAGTACTCCTTTTCAGTCCTCCGCTTGAAAATAATGTTCATGGTTAGGAGTTAGGGAATGTAAATAGAAATGAAGAAAGCTTGTGGCAGCACCTCTTGTCAAAAAATGGTAATTCCCTGGTTAATGCATAGATCTGGTCAATGGCTCAATGTGGCATGGAGATTGGCCAGTAGCCATGATAGAGACACTGTAAAATCACTCTTGAATCTCTTGGAGTGTGAGATTTCATGAATAACCCTTAAGAACAGTACATTGCTTGATCAATGGAGTAAACATGGGAGATAGCTAAAGTAAGAATTCTGTTCAAGAGTCATGTCTCATGTGGAGCTGGTCATAATTACAGCAGATAATTATAGTATCCATCTCGTCCAGTGTCTTGATTCAGACAGTGGCCAATACCAGCTGCTTGACAGAAGAGCACAAGAAGTTTCTAAGGGGATGAAAGATTTCTCCTAGAAAAATGTTATTTCATGGGCCATAATTCTCATTATGTGCATCAAATAGAGGAATAATTTCTTTTCCAAAGGCTACCTTATTTGGATGTTGGCAGAGGAGGTGGAGGAGGTGGGGGCAAACAGCTCTGTATAATACAATTTTTTTTTAAAACTGCAAAAATGAAACCTTATTTTGGCTCCTGTTACAGTTCTTGCAACAATGAATTCATAATCTAATTTTTTCTGCTGTTCAATTTGCCAATTTCAGGATTTACTATCTGAATATACTGAGCAGTCAAAATATTTTTTTCTCTCTATGTAACAGAATAACTTAGGTTGGAAAGGATCTCTGAAGGTCATATGATCCATCACCCTTTTCATTGCAAGACCAAATTAAACTAGGCTGCTCAGATCCTTGTCTAAGTCTTAAATGATCCTTCTATTTTTTTTTATGAGACCATTTCCAGACTTTTCCTCCATCTTACTTTTTTTAGAATGTGTTAAACAATAGTGAGCACAGTATTCCAGCCTGTCCTTATCAATGTTACATCTTATTGTGTTTGTCCATTCTGCTTCTGCTACCTTTTGTTAAATGTGCTGAGGTTTTCTGTGTGTTCTTTGACTGCTGCTACCCTTTGGACACCTGTTGTCCTATTGCAGTTCACAAGGACATCCAGGCAGTCTCCTGAGCTGATGGAGCATTCAGAACTCTCAAAGGAGTCAGATGCTGCAGTGCACTGTGCACTTCATTGCAGTCTACAGCAGTGACCATGATCTGCTGAAGAAGATTTACTGATTATCTCTCAAACCCCTAATAATCTTCAGTCAGGACTAATCTGAATAATTTCCTGCCATCTGTAGATTTTACCCTCTGGATGTGCTTCCTTGTTTCCAGATAATTTTGAAATACAAAGTACAAACCGCGAGACACCTGCTGTTAGCCCTGTTAACAAATGAGAATCAATGTGTATTCCTTCTTTCCTTTTGCCCTCTTAACCTCACACTTCATAGGTGGCCTCCCATGAGGCTCTTGAAAAGATTTTGAAATTTAATTTTCTTTCCTTACTCTTACTGATGCCTTGAGAGGCCACCTAGAAACCAAGACTAGACAGGAGTAAGGGAATAAAGGCAGGTATTTATTTGGAAGGCCTTCAAAGGTACCCCCTGGGGAGCCAGAGGCTGCTGCCAAGGTGGACCCCAAGATGGACGGCAGGTCACGAGTTCTTCCCACTTTTATAGGTTTGGTTCATTTGCATGTCAGGGTTAATTCTCCAGTTAAAGCTTCAGTTTAATGATGTAATTCCCTTCAGCTTACCCCCACTTAGAGGCTCTTTGGTTTATACTTTTTGAGCCTAGGACGGTCTGAGTGTCCTTGGAAAGCAGGTCTGGAGAGGCTTTGTTATGTCTACCTAGCATGAGAGAGCAGCAGAAATTAACAGGCTATAAGAAACTTCAGAGTTACACACTAGGCAGTACAGCATTTGAAAAATATAAAAGTTAAAAGCTAAGGCATCATTATCTATTCACTATTTTGTAAACATTCAATATATAGTGGGTTTTCTGATGTATTCGGTTTCCTGTCACTCACCCTTTCAGCCAAGTTACCAGATACAGTAATAAAACCTGGACCTCTGCATCAACTTTGCTGCTTTTCTAGGGATAGGTGAAATTTTTGCTATCCTCTGATTCTCAAAGTTACCAAGTACAGTTTCATACATATTCATACTCATTTTAGCCAGGGGCTCAAGTTCTTTATTTTAATTGATGTCAGAATTATTGTATTCTACTTGTTTACTGCTTTGTAAGATACCATCTCTCTCCAACATGTGTTTCTGCTAGTAAGATTTCAAACCTTGCTATTAGCTCACATCTATTAAAAATATAATACAGAAAACTGAAAGGAGGACCAGAGTAGGTTTTTCCCCAACATCCTCTGTGGTGAAGTTGGATGAAAAGAAGTCATCTTGCTTCCCTTCTCTAATTTTTGTCTTCCTCGGTTTCTTTCATCCCCAGTGATCCCGGACCTCCTACATATTTTCTTTTTTTTTGATACCATAAAGGAATTTGTGGCTTTTGTTTTATATCCTTAGATATTTTCTCTTTAGATTCCATCTCTTTCCTCCTGGTTTTCCTCTTGTACAGCCTATGTTTAGGCTCTGATTTATTGCCTTCAGTGAGTTTGGTTTCTCATGTTTGGAAGATTCTAACTTTCCCTTATGTTTTTGGTTTTGTTTTTAATTTGAGCGATTCTTACTTTCTTAGCATTTAGGTATATTGATTTCTCATTTCCTGCTTCTTCTCTTTGTTAAGAAGTTATTTCCCTTTTTTCTTAGATTGGGATCAAGTTAATCACTAAAAAGAAAAATTACCACAGAAGAGAAGAGCCTTTGTTTTCCAAAATCCTCACCACCATGTATGGTGTACTCTCAAGTGGATCTTCTATTTTTCAGTCATAGAAAGTGGAAGAAAGCTTAACCTACTGCTGTCACTTAAAAAAAAAATGTAGGTCTAAGAGCGTGCAAAATTGAGCACAGTCTTTCAGTCTGTGGTTTGCTGCTCCAGCGGCCCTGCCCAAAGCGGACGAAAATCTAAAAAGGCCAGACAAAATCACATTAAGAGAAATTATAGCCTTAACCTTCCCCGTGTCGCCCAAGGTCTCCCTCCTTGGGATGTTCCTGCATGTGTTAAACCGCTGATGGATTACTGTAACAAGCTCTATTCCCACTTGATCGTAGCTGCCACAAATCAAAGAGTTAGGACGTGGAAGCCATCCAAGCTGCCCTCTTCAAGGGAATGTTCACAGACAAGGCGAAATCTTGGTTTAGGAAAGCTGACAGGAAAGGAGAACTAATATTTCACTGTGGATTAGGCTGTATTTTGAGCTCGATTTTGCCTACAAACATCTTTCAGAAACCACAAAGGCTAAAACAATTTCCATCCTGTAGATAAACAGAGATGCCCCTTCCCCTGAAATGCGCATCATATAAGAATTTCCCAAGCCTTAGTTCATTAAAAAAACCCAAAAACATAAAGAAAACAGGCTGCCTCACCAAAAAGGAGTTAGACCAGAAACAAAACGGTATTGTTATTGCAAAACTTCTGGCTTTTTACTGAAGTACTGAAGTCATAAATGGCACCAAAAAAAACCGGACACAAGTGAAAAAATTTAAAAAATAATAGAATTCTAGATGAATAAAAGCATTTATAAAATCATGGACAGCACTGATTATTTAGTAACCCATGATTAAAATCACTTGCCCTTTTTATTTTCTTACTTATTTGAAATTGTTTTTTTCACTGAAGTTGTACCAGAACTGATGTACCTAATACTGAAGCGGACCCTCAGATTTCTGCAGTTAAACTCAGTTTTGTTCCTAGAAATTTCCTTAAGGAGGGGTTGCCTCAGCCCCAGTGTCTTCTCTGTTGGTGCATAAAAAATACGTCCTTATTAAAAATGTTCAGCTTCTCTCTCTAACCCATAAACATTTCCTCTGTGCATCTGAAAGCTGGCCAGCTCCATAGAGTAAACTATAATTGTCATTTTCTTCCCCTGATTTTAATTTTCTTAAAAAACTTCTGTCTGGTTTTTAACCCCTGTGGCAAGGCACTTGGACACAGGACCCTTGCAGCTACTAGGCAGTGGAGAAGCAAGCAGCTTTTAAAAGTAAGAAATAGGAAATGTTAGCAACATGGCAGGGGTCAAGGATTGCTGATAGGAAGGAACTTAGGATGATACTAAGGTGTACGCAGGGGAGAAGGAAGCTTGCAGCTGCCTGCCCTCCGAGGAATTTGGCAGGGAGGCATGAGGAGAAAGGAGCTGGCTGGAACAGAAGTGCCATTTGACATGCAATAGCTTCTGCCTGATACATTGGAAAGCAGAGAAAGGATCAAAAAAAATAAAAAAACGTAGGGAAGATCATGCTGCCTCCTGTACTCTTTCAGTGGGGTTTCTCATGTCTCACTTGACAGAAAATATTTGTGTGCAGTTATCATTCAAGTATGTTTTCCCTACATTATTTCAAACAAAAATAAATGCCAAAAGTCAAATTATTTTTCATGGAAAAAAAAGAAGTCCAGGAGTGAAAGGTTTCTTGCAGTCATTCCTTGTGATGCCAGCAGCTGCCCCAGATCCTGGCATGGGCTTGCAGGAGCAGAGGTGAAAGCAGAGCAGGGAAAGGCAGGTCCTGTTGGCTGCAGGGGATATTGGGGCAAGGGGGAAGGAGCTTCCATGGCAAATGAGACTCTGAGGTTCGTCTCAAAGAGAGCAGATGAAGTTCAGCACATGTGCCTGATGGTAACATTCCAGGTGGAAAGACTGCAGGAATTGTTGCAGGTTACATAACACCATCTGAAGGGACCTACATCACCACCATGTGGTGTTGCTGCCATTTGTCCCAGATTGTGGGAACTACCATACAGCATCTGCAAAAAGATCCCATGTAGTTAGGATATTGTTTAATGAAGTGAAATGCAGTAGAGGTGTGTATATAATTGGGCAGACTCATCTGGTCATACCTCAGTAAGCACCTCTGCCACCTCTGTCCTTTAATTTTTTCATTAGTGGGTTGATTCGGGTGTTCTCATTTCCAAAATTATTTTTGCAGGATACCACCTCTTATCCCAGAATTAGAAATGACTGGGCAGAACCTTCTTTTATATATTGCTTGCTTTTGAGAGCTGGCATCTTAAAATGCATGCCCACAGTGTGCAAGTCGGACTAGCAGTAGTCTTGGGATAATTCTTGTGACACTTGGTGAAGGAAGGAAATATTAGCAGAGACAGAGTTTTGAACATACGCCACAGAAGGCCGCTGCTCTCAGATGACAGTGTGTTTGCAAGGAGCAATTCTCAGAATTTCCTTTGGCACTGAACCAACTCAGGAAAAGAGGAAGATTTCATGTTCCCTGCCAGAACGCATCCCTGTAATAATGTGAGAGTGAACGGTCTGACCCTACATTATAAACAGCTCAGACTAGACTGTGGTCTGCTGCAGAAACTGTCTTGAACTTTGAAAAAAGAAAATTTGTGTGTGGTTATGTATATCTTTCTATGAGGTACAATAAAATAATTGTCATTTTATTGTGAATTTGAGGTAACATTCGTCATTGTGAAAGCAACCATCTTCTTTTTAATGTACCTTGTGACTAAGATAAAAATGCAGAGATCCAGGTCTTCCACAGAAAATAACTGGATTTTATATGTTCACCACTAAAAGAAACAAGCTATAGCAATAAGCAATGGAGTATCAAACAATAGAAATCTTATACAAGCGTGCTGAGGCCATGGAATAAGTTACTCAGTGGCCTTCAGAACAAAACTTTGGATACAGTGATTTTGAAAAGAAGTGTTTCTTCAGTTTCCGTTCATTTACTTGTTTTGGGGTTTTTTGCTTCAATCCAGTTGTGACATCTTTGACCCTGTTAAGGAGCTGAATGTTAACACAGGAGGCAGAAAATGTGAGTGTATTTAGGTGCAGCATCTTTGACTTTAGGATGGTTTTGTACTTGCAGTTGTGGGGGAGCTTAGCTCAAAGACTAGAGGAGATTTAGCTGGAAGAGGAAACCTGTTGGTAAAGCACATTCCAGCTAAGGGAATGCTGAAGAAAAATTACCTCTTATCTCACAGTGGCTGCAGTTGTTTGTGGTGCATGGCAGTGCATACCTGGAGTGGTATATGCTCCCCTGGGGAATATATAGTGGAAGGCACTTTAGGTTTGAGCTACTGCATTTAATTCCCAATGTTACCTCAAAGCAGCCATTCCTCTCTCTCCCAACAAATAATAAAGTGTGCAATTCCTGTGTTGCCATGAGGTATTGTGGCCACTCAGAGAAATAACGTCCCAGCCCAAAGACCAGAAAGGCTCCCTGATCCATGTCCTGCCTGAATGATTGGAGCATGGTCTAGTATTTCATGAATGAGAAAGTTTGAAACTTTTATACATGGCATGTGACATTGGATGGAGTTGAACTTGAAAAAAATAGGCCTTGTAAGGACCAGTGTTCAGGGAACCTGAATGAGCAGGGAAGTTAACACTGAGCTGTTTGATGGTGGTGGCAGTTTTTGAGTCAGGTGAAAACCAGTGAGAACAGAAGCTGTTTGGGCAGTAGGTGTGTCATGAGGTACTGAATTCTCAGCCCAGTGGAATGAGAAACTTGGTAGAATTCTTTTTATTTTTGTTGTTTATGGCAAAGTCATCTGCTTCTATGGTAGCAAGCAGTAAATAGCAATATAAAGTGATTAGAGTGAATGCTCTTGTTTCTGGCATATGGTTGGAAGATTTTATTCTTTGGTCTGAGTCATTTGTGCAAAATATGGTGGTGTGTTAAATTGAAAAATAGATTTTTAATTCTGAAGTTGTCCATTAGTGAGTTAGGGCAGTGATTTGCTGAGGCTGACTCTGCAGGGCTTTTATCACATAAATTAGTCTTTACATCCTGTTTGCATATACTGTCTCTGGCTACTCCACTCTGATGCAACAATGTCTACAAAGGCATTTCTCAGAAGACTGAACAGCGGGCCTAGTAAGAGATTTTACCAACACTAATAGTTCTGAATATTTTTTTAGCTAATGTGATTGTGAATGGAGAGGAACCTGGCAGGAGAGAGGAACATACCAAATATATCCTAGAATCATTTAGAAAGTTGCTTTTTCTAAATTGGTTTACAAATTAAAATAAACATTTCATAGTGCTTGAAAGAAAGGACATTCTTATTTTGCATAACAGCCTAAGACCACTCATTCTTTTTCCTGCAGAAAAAAAACCATGTATTAATTTAAAAAATTTTAGCAGAAGGTAACAGTAAGCAGGACCAGCAAGCTGTGTGTGTTTTGCATATATGGAGGAAGAAGAGGAGGAGGAGGAGGAAGAAGAAGAATATATGTTTCCACCTTCCTCCAAATCTTTGGGCCAGATACAACATCTGTATGCTACTGTCCAGCAAGAAAGCTGTAATGACTATTTCAGATTACTGCTTCCTTTTATTCAGTGGAGCACAGTTATAAAATAATGCCACAGCAATTCTTGTCTAAGTGCCTCCTATGCTGAGCTCTCCTGGAGCCACAGCTCATCTGAATTCCTTCTTAGTCCCGGCATGACTGTGTAGCTGCAGGCAAGAATTGGTGCATCTTTCCTTTCAACAAAGAAAGAACAGAAAGAGAGGAAGCATGTTTCTCTACTATTACTTATCATTAATTCTTTTAGTAAAGTGCTGGAAGTAAGCACATAAATCAGAAGTTGCAATCCATGCTCCCGTGGCAATACTGTGTGAACTGGCAAAGAGGTAGTGTGATATTATATATGCCTTTTTATGTTTTCTTTATGCATAATATATTCAATAATTGTCATTATTACTCCACACAAGTTTTTGTTCTCCTTATCATATGAACACATAGTTGGTGATCTCTTGTAGTTGGGATTTCTCACCACTCTTAGAGTTTTATATTTGTATATAACACCCTAAGCAGAACCACAGACCTGGAGCAGACTGAAATGTAATGGATTCTGTGTCTACACACAAAGTTGGCACTGGTGAAATAGCATTTCACAAAGTATCAGGTGGGGTACCTGATTGTCCCTGAGGAAAACTGGAACTTTAATATTTCACATGAGGATATTTTTTTGCAAGTATACTCCTTTCCATCCACGAGCAAACACTAGAGGGCTGGCAGACAGAGATTTCATGAAGGTTTGGCACAGTCTTTCAGACACTGTACAGTTTGCCTGTGGGAATACACAGGTACATTGTCTTATATTGGAGTTCCTGATTTACTCCTTCCAGGAGTTTACAACTTCTGTTTGAGCACACCTGTGCTCCACAGAGGTTTATTCCAGGAGAGTTTAGGGGGCATTCACCTCATTGCAGTCTCCTTAGGACTTCCCTAGAGGACTGAATTTTTGTTTGTGCTCAAGAAACTTGTGAGTGTCCCTTAGCCCAACCTGCCATCCCCTGTCCCTGCTGGAACTTCCCACTCTTGTGAATGTGCTGACTGTTGGCACATTGCAAGGGTCCAGGAATTCGCCACATTCTCGCAAATCTGTTGTTCTCTAAAGATGTTTCTTGAACCCCTACAGGTGTGAACCTCAGAGCTTTTTGATAGATTAAAACTCATTCTGTCATAAAATGTCATGAATTTAAATTTCTCAGCTGCAGAGGCTGAGAGGCTTCCTCAACCAAGTTGGATAATTCTTACTAAGAAGACCTAAACCTTGAATTTTCTTTTCCTTAACAGGAATGCTAGTATTTTCCCCCACGTGTGTTTTAGATATACCATCTGTGGAGAGCAGCAATGTGTTTATCATCAACAGTGAAAATACTGACCTGTAAAGGACTTTTTTTTTTTTTAAACATATGCATTGATATGGATATAAGGAAAGCAAATACCCCACAGCTGCTCTGCCTGCAGGGCTTTTCTGAATAGCAGAGTGGATCAAAGGATGTTTTTATTTCCTTGTGAAGAGGAAAAATTCATCACTTTATAAATCACAGCAAAAACAAATCAAACCAATACCAGGAGCTTTTTAATAATAATGCATTTCTTATGGCTGTCCTCAGTATAGGACTCAGCAGTGGATGCTGCACACAGCTAAGAAGAATGAAATAAAACCTGCCCCTGACACTGGTTTTCATTTAGCATTAAGGAATTAACTAGCATAGGAGACTGTAACATCCCAAGCACTGATGTATTCAGAATCTGAGAGCTAAGTCTGTATTTTATAGCTTGAGTTAATCTGAACTGTGAAGAGGTATTATAAAATAATTTTTTCCTTTCTTCAGAATTCCAGAACATGTTGGGTAGTTTTATTTTTCTCATCTGTTGTGTGCTGTGGGGTCATTGACGCACTTTGTTGAGATGTTAGCAACACGTCCTGAGTGTCTTCCGTAGAGTATCGCGATTTGAACACCTTTTTTGGTTTATGAATAAAGGAGAAGCTCTCACTCACCTTCTGTGGAATGTGTTGGCTTCTATCCTGATGAATTTTACTGTAAGGTGCAACCATTTATTTTAACTGTGTTGAGAGACTTTCAGAGTCATTATATGATCTTGTTACAAGCCAGTAAATTCGTATTGTATATCAAGGGAGGAAGGTTAGTGCTGAGATCACTAAATAACACATACTTTCAATACAGCTTTAAAAAATTGTGGCCCATGAATTTTGTGATTAGAACTAGATCATCTATTAACAAGTCAGTGCATGACTAGGGAATAGATCCAAGTGCTTCCTAAAATGGAGAATTGTTGGCGGGGTACAACAGTGAGCAGTAAACAGGGTATAAAAAGCTTTGAGTAGTAGAGAAAAGGATTAAGAAAAAGAGAAAGTTTTGTATTACCTCAGAAAGAACTGAGTCATGCAGTTGCTTGGTGCAGACATGAAGTTATTAGCAAGGGGAAAAACACATCACAATATTTTATTGTCCCTTCTTTAGTTGTTAGGTCTCCAAGAATAAAACCAAATATATGTGTATGGGTATTTCTTTGTTTTCGGTTTTCTTTACTGACATTACGTGCCTAGACATGGTGTGATAGAGAAAGCTGTTTTTATTGTTTTAGTAATAATTAATAATGTGAATGTGAATTGGTGTTGTGCTGCCACTACCTTGACCCTTTCATACACACGGATTGCATTGTTCGGATATCCAAGTATACAACCGCAGTGTTTTCACTTCAGGTGTTACCTTTTCTTTTCCTTTCCCTTTTTTCAGGTTGACTTTGAACTACTCCAGGAAAACTTGTGTCAGATGGAAAGACGATGCAAAGCATCATGGGATCACCTTAAGGCTATAGCAAAGCATGAAATGAAGCCAAGTCTAAAGCAAAAAATGTCTGAGTTTCTTAAAGATTGTGCAGAAAGAATCATAATCCTGAAGATTGTTCATAGAAGAATAATTAACAGGTATAGAATTATGTTGGTGACAGCAATACCTTGATAGTAAATTACTTGATAAAATCATAAGTTATGACATCATAAATATGTGTTTTGTAAATGTTTAATGCCCATTCCTGCAAGAAATGTTGCTGGGTTGTATGTGGTGCATACTTTGTTAAAGTCTCCATTGAAATCCAGAAATTTCTATATTTTTGACTAGAAAAAGCAATCATCCAGGCAGTCATTTATTCCCAAGGTGCAATAAGTGAGTCTTTTGCCTCCTAGTCCCCAAAAGCTAGAAGCTTTATAGTTAAGTTGATAGATTTTCTGTTTACCCCTGGATTTTTTTTAAGGGGACTTGGCTTACTGTCTGATAAACAAGAACGGACTGTAGCAAAAAAAATGGAAGTTTTATTGACAGATTTGTCACATGCAGAAGCTGAAACCAGGCTTGTACAATGAGTTCTTTTGTAGGCAGCACCACTCCTATTTGCAAGATCTACAACTATGTGTTTTATGCTTATACAGCTGAAGGCAGAATTAAGATTCCTCTCATCAGGATTTGCAGTTGGGTTTAATGAAATTGTGAGAGATTTTCCAGCTGCTGGATAATTTCCAAATTGCTCTGGTCAAAATTAAGAACTGGATTCCAAATGATCCCAGATTTGTGGGAATACACTTGAGGAGTTGATTCAGCTCTTCTTTTGTTTTTGTAATGACTTAGGGTTGTGCCATAAGTAAGCAGAAATCCCAATTGCAGTGGGAGGGAAGTGAATTCATTAGTTTCCTGTTGTGCTTATCATATGCATTGTACAAGTAAGAAAAATATCAACTTTCTCCTCTGATATCCTG
The DNA here is from genome assembly GCA_013397865.1 of Struthidea cinerea. Lineage (NCBI taxonomy): Eukaryota > Metazoa > Chordata > Aves > Passeriformes > Corcoracidae > Struthidea > Struthidea cinerea. The sequence continues at coordinate 58,599 of VZTI01000335.1, read as the reverse complement.
CAACTGCTACTATAGTTCTTAAAAATGTTTTGATACACTCGCATCTTTCTAGGATTGGGAAGACTTTTTGTCCTCAAGGATGAAGATGCCGTTAAAAGGAATTCCCATACATTTTTACACATTCAGTGTGCCGCTGTAAATCATGCAGTATAAAAGCAATAGTAAAAATTGCAAATAGTGCAAAAGCTCTGAATGCCACAGAAGCAGTAAAACTGTGAATTGAGTGTCCCAAACTAACGTACTTGGTAGATAATATAATTTTATGGTCAGTTTTGTGAACCAGAAATTCTTTCCTTCTTGTGTTTGCTAGCCTGTAAATCTGCATTCTTCTTGTCTAGACTTTGCCCAACATCCTAACAGCCTCTTTGAAGTTGCTTAATACAAATAAATAGAATTGAAACTTAATAAATATTTTTTCTATAACTAAAATGAAATTGGTCATTCACGTGCCAAATTACTCATATAAAGTGATGGAGTTCCATAAACATCTTATCTCCTGCATCAGCCTGGGAAAGTAGACTGGGATGAAGTTATCATAGGCTAGACTTTCATGGTTTTAATTATAAAACATACCAGTGTTATGCAAAGCATCCATGAAAATTCTGTAGCACAAAGGAAATGATGGGAGCTAGTAAAGTAATAAATAGATTCAGTGAAATATAGGGTTGTTGGTTTTTTTCCCAGAGACCATCAATAAAGATTTTTTTCCCCTTTACATTTATAAACTCATTGTTTTCCAGGTTTCACTCATTTTTGTTATTTATGGGCCATCCTCCCTACGCAATACGTGAAGTCAACATCAATAAGTTCTGCAAAATTATTAGTGAATTTGCTCTGGAATACCGCACCACCAGGGAACGAGTTTTGCAGCAAAAACAGAAGCGAGCTAACCACAGGGAAAGAAACAAGACCAGAGGGAAAATGATAACAGATGTAAGTGGCAAATTGTATCTCCCATAGCATGGATTTTTAAAACTTTCTTTCTTTGAATGTGGTATATGAAGTGTTGTTACTCTCTTTTTATTCTTAGAGGTCCTTCTACTGTGAGAAACAAACTCTCTTCTATTAGAAGACAAAACTTGCAAGTCCTTGATTGTGTATATTTTCTGCTTCATACAAATGTCTAGGACGAGAACAAACTGAAATTAATCATCCAAAAATAGTTTCTCTGTGTGTTGCACAGACAGTGTCCAGAATATCTAGAAGACATCAGGAGCCATGTGTACCTGATCAGCCAAGAATATGAAAAAGGAAAAACCCCTAGAAATTAGACTCCCAATTGAGAACATAATTTAGATGATGGATCATTGTAGCAATTTAGTGATTGCAACCAAATTTTAATGGATTTTTTCCTCCATCTTTGAATATTCTAATATAGTCTTGAGCCTTGATATTTTATCTATTTTTATGTCTGTGTATATATTATAGACATACATATGTTGCATGTGCATGCACAGCAATTTCCTTCTTGATTTTAAAGCACAGACCAGCCTATTTTATGGCAAAAGACTGCTTTGGTATTCTGAAAGGATGGACAAATTTATGTCCGCAGTAGACATTACTCTGCAAACTTTTTGGCTGTAAGATTGCATACTCATAGAATAAATTAAAATAAGATTAGTTTCCTCAGCATAGTAAGTTTTAAAATCCCCTTGATTTTTTCTATCTTTTTTTTTTTTTAAGTTGATGTAGTTTGACTCAATCCAAATAAAGTTTTAAGAAGTGCCAGTACTTAATAAAAGTTTCCAGCTGTCTCAAAATCCAAATCTGGAGTCTCGATTAGATGCAAGTGTTTCATTGCATCTGAAGCTACCCCTGCCTTTGGCATGAAAAGCCCTAAGCTGATTGCAGTTTTATGGCTCAGGCAACATGGATAAATATAAATATAAATATAAATATATAAATATATAAATATATATATATAAGTATTGAGACTGACATGAATTGAGATTGTATTTAAGTCATTGACTCACGATCATTTGTAGATCTTTCCTGGCAATATCCTCTTTACATTTGGAAACCTGCCCCTTCTAGAGAAAATGTTAAACCTGTATTATTATCAAAGGATTTTTTCTTTTGGTCTAGTCTCAGGTTAAGGAAGAGACTCTTATTTTATACAAAGGGTATAAAGCAGTCATACAGATTTTCAAAACTACCGCTGGAGAAGTTTTACCGCTTTCTGCAATTTCTTCTTGGTTTTCCTGATGTATTCTAAAGAAGCCAAAAGACAGCATTAACCAAAGAGTTTCATAAATTAAAATTTTCATCCCTCGCATAGCTTTGACACTGTTTACTAGTGAGGGCAAGACTGAGATGTAAAGGAGTTACTGTTTTCCTGCTGTGTTCATACCATATAATGTAGTGTTTCTGTATTGTCTGTCCAGAATAAGTGCTATGGCGAGATAGAAAGCTTCTCTATATCCTGTTCCTGCAGAAAATACAAGAGGGAAAGGAGTTCTGGTCACTGGCAGCTGGGTTCAGGAAGCAGAGAAATGGGACCCTTTCAAACCAGAAAGAGCCTTAGGCTTGACTGTGAGTCAGCAAGGGGCAGAACCAGGGACAGTGGCCGTTTCCTGAAAATGGAGGAAAGGAGGCATCAAGGCCTTTCCCAGAACAAAAGTATTATTGGAAGAAGATCTCTTGTTAAGCTCAAGATGGTGTTGAGATTTGGCAAGAATTAAATGCCATCTGACAGCTAGTGCTACACCAAAAAATATCTTGCAGGTCTTAAGAAAGGGAGCATATTTTGCCTATCACTAATTTGTAATTATAGAACAGTCCTAATCGCTTGAAACCAATAAGCCTGCAGGAGTAAAAACCAACAGTCTTTAAAACTGCCCTTACAGGAGTGTTCTTTAAGGGAGCTATTAATGTGGCCACATAGTTATTTCAGAACTTGCTAAGTCTCTTTAACCATAGCCCAGTAATATGGCCTCATTTACCTTTTATTTGAACTGCAGTGTATGGTAAATCAGAATTGAAGTTGCATCAGACTATTTCTCACGGCTTCCTCTGACAACTTCAAAGTTATATCTACCTCAAAACAAGTTTCCAAGTCAGCAGGATGGAAGATATTTATGTGTGAAGAATGATGAAAATGTGGAATTTTATTGTAGTTTTGTTTTGGCTGTGGTTTGTATCTGGTCTTGATTTTCTCAGTGTTTTCTATTTGAAGGCTTGGAAAGGGGAGACAGATCAGTAATGCACTGACAGTGATTCACTAGTTACAAAATACTGATAGAAGAAAGTTGGGATCTTGACATTGGAAAGAAATTCTTTGTAGAAAGTGATTATAATATGCAGTAGTCATATGGAATTTTACTTTCTGCTTTTGGTGACCTATAGTATTGTGCAGTTATTTGAAATTTACCTCCCTGTCTTTTTGAAAGTTTCCTCCAGATCTCATTTTTTATCACATTATAGTATACTGCTTTTAGGCAGATGAAGAGGGATTTTAGCAGCAGTGGGAAAGGAATAAGCCAGAACCAACCCCGTTCTTAAGGAGAAGGCCTGTATCTCTTAAACCTTGTCCCCCCTGCAGACTTGGAAGGCAGAGAGGTGCTGGCTCGTTGCATGGAGAGTCTGCTGGCTCTTTGCACGGAGAACTTGCATCAGATTCAACAGCTACTCACATGGAGTAAGGCTGAGGAGCACAATGGGGAATATTTCCAGTCTTTCTTTTAGCCTTTTACCACAGATATCTTTGTGTTTATATGTTCTTTAATAGCTGAAGTGGACTGGGCACTGTCAGTTTAAATCTTGGTGAATGCTGTCTGGAGGAGAGGGTAAGGTAAAAAAGAGAGCAGTGCGATGCCACAGTTTCACAGGGAAAATTGCCTAGTCTCTGTAACCCTGTATCTGGCTTTAGCCAATGATAGCACTCATTTCAGGCACTCTAAAAATAACAAGCAAGCAAAATAGGGAAGAAATGCAATTATAGATACAAGTCAGCTTTTAAATGATTTTTAATAATAGGAGGTAATATAATCATGTCTCGCAGATTTATGAAACTCTGCTTTTCATGATACTTAAGAGTTTCAATTCCAGAATTGCTATGTAATAGACATAATATTTTGAAACAGCAAATCCACTGCACAGAAATGCTAGCCTGAAGGAAAAATGTGAGGGCAGGAGGAAGGGAAGGAAGGAAATCTCAAACTGTCCTGCAATATCCAATATTGAATGACAGAAGAATCAAGTGGCCTTTTTTCCTTAAAATTAACATCTTGTGTCTGAAAGTGGTATTCAGTATAGCAATATTCTTTCACTGCTTTTTGGTAATATTACATGTTAAAAGGTTACTAATTTATTGCTATTTCTCAGTGTTTTTATAATGATGAAATAAAGAAGGAAATACAAGGCAGAATGTACACACCGGTGTGAGAGCAGATTCCCTTGTGAAACATAAGGTTGATTTATTTATTTTGCTGCTTTTACTCCTGTTGTCAGTATTTGCTGGAGGCAAATGGCTTTTCAGACACGGAAACATGAAGGGGGTGGTGAACTATTCCTCCTGTGCACTGGAGTAGCTTTGGGTGTAGGACGGTGGTTCTACGAGTGAGTGCCCTCCATGTGGAGCCAGAAGGAGAGAAATGGTAATGCCCAGGTACTGAAGATGGGCAAAGTCAAGCAGAGAAGTGTACATTGCCCTTAAAGTGAGTCCACAGCAAATCACTTCTAGCTCGATTAAAAGGACGGGAAGGCCAGCAGCTGGGACTTTACCCTGTAAAAATCTAGCTTGATATAAAGTAATAATATAATGCACATTTGTTTGGAGCACAGTCTTTGTAATGTGTGTTCTCTGATATTTGACCTTGCCCTGACTGACTTTTCGTATTGTTTAGCTTAATTTGCTCTCCTGCTGCCCTTTACTTAGTAGTTGGATGTACAGAATGATGTATTAGATTAGATAGATAGATAGATAGATAGATAGATAGATGGAATTAGAATACAAGAATATTCGTACTTCCTGTTCTTGTTTCTGTTTCTTACTCATGACAAAAAGTGAACAGTGGTCCTCTGCAGAAAAATTGCTTTGTAGAGTGACTCCCTGCCCCCCAGGGGAGGGAAAAAAGATAAACAGATAATATTAATGCAAAGGGAACATACCTGCCACGGTCCCTCTGCAAAACACAGTGCCTGTGTTTCTGTCAGTACCACTGTGTCCAAATTAAAATAAGCATCTCACTCTTTGAATAAAACATACCCTTAAAAAGTAATGTTAATGTGCTGCTCAGCAGTCACAGCTAATCTTCTTATGGAGATTATGCTGAAACTAAGCTGAGGGCCAAAGTAAATCAGGCTTTCATTTTTAATGATGGATGTTTCTGGAACAGAATGTATCAATCCCAGAAAGAAATCAGAGCTGAGATGGAGATAAGGTCAAAAATATGTATTAGTAACACTAGGGAGGGGAATACTATTGGTGGAATGCTTCTTCTAAAAAAACAAAACAAAACCCACAAATAAAAAAAAAAATGCATAAAATTTCTGGACTATGTTTGCAATTTAGAAGCAGTCAAACTGAAAATTACGGAAACAAGGAGCCCAGATACTTGAGAAGCCATGTTTTACTTTGGGAAGCTTCCATGTGGGACGTCTTCTAGCCCAATGAAGAATTCCCCAGGCATTTGGGAACACAGATCTAATTCCCTGTAAATCCCCAAATTGAAGAATACTCCATATCCCACAATATTTTTGTATGTCTGTGCATTTAATGTAGTGCAACTGTCAAGATAGTTTTACATGCCTGCTGTCGCAGAGGGTGAAAGCCCTGAATGACAATGGATAATTGCATCTCTCTGATTTCCAGGATCAGGTATCAGGCAGCTACTGAAGAACTTTAAGCATTTCTTGAAAGACTACCCAGCATTTTATTTGAGTGCTCTGTTGAATTGGAAGTTGAAAAGCCCCAGTTTAAAAAAGGAATTAAAACAAACACTTAAGTGAAGAGAAAAGGAATTGCCAAGAAGTTGACCTCTGCACTGAGAGAAACAACAGCCAGGACCTCCCTGTGCTGCACAGAGCTGGAAAAAGGAGAGGGAGTCCTTCCTAGTGTTGTCAGTTTCCATGGGGTAAAAAGTGGGCAAACAACTGCATGACTCAAGGGAGAGAAACAGGATGGGTTAGGGGTAGTTTCAGTTCATCATTTCCGTAAGAAAAACCAGGAAATCTCTATATACGCTACTGACAGTGACAGTCTGCTCTACATACTGTCAGCTAAGAAAAAACAAAGCTAAAAGAGCAAGCTGATTGTCTAAGGAATTAATTCCTTATATGTCTTCTATTTTTACGTTCTCCTATTGCATAAACAGTACCATGGTTACCTCTTACTCTGTCATGGTTTGATGGTGCTGTCTTTCCTAAATCTTGCTGTTTGTCCTTCTCCACCTTGTCCTTTGTTTCCAGTGGCAGACGGATGAAGAAGAGGATGTTGAGGTATGGTTCTCTGAAAAAGCATGTCATCCCATGTTTCCTGTGTGCTGTGACATCTAATTTCTAACTCAGATAGTATGGACTGCTCAACTTCATCTGCTCAACTGAAACTATGAACCATGACATTTTTCTCATACCTTTTTGTCTCAATCGTAAGAATGCATTTTTACAGTCAACTTTAACCATATGCATACCTGTCATCTTGAATAAGGATATCCTTATCTGAGGCCTTAATAATTTTAAGTTTCCTCTTTTCCTTTCTGTATGTAATGTTCTGCAAAGTATCCCCATTACCCAAAACATCAGTGATCTAAATATTATGGGGATCATAAGTTACCTTGGGCTATGGATTACCAGGGTAATTTCATACTCATTAAGCTGTGTAACCCCACATGGTATTATTTTATAAAGTGTCCAAAAGCATCAGGATATTGGGATGTTAAGCAAATCATAATTGTTTGCCTTGCTGTACAAATTGGGAATGAGACACTTCAGTCATCATAGAGGTGAGCCACGGAGTAGTTCATGTATCTATCATAAAGTGCTCCTGAAGGTGATGTTCTAGCTATATTCATAATAAAATAGTTTATTGACTTGAGGAGCATCTTCTTTGCAGTGCATTTTTTGTTCAGCATCAGAGCTTTCTTCAGTTTGCTGAATGTAAACAATGTGGCTTGATGCTCAGTGTTTCATAGTGGTGGTCATTTGCTCAACAGGCCAGGGTTTGGGCAGCAGTTTATGGCAACATCTGAAAATTAAGGAAATTAAATAAAACTTTTGGCTCTAGAGCTTCGCCCCCAGTGATGGTTTGTGCGGTATATCTTGGGGCACAGAAAGAAAATTACATTAATTTGCCTGTTTATGCCAACATGTAACTAACCTGTGTGAATAGGAACTAACAGTTATGTGAAGGCTTTATCCTTTCAGGATTTTTTTGAGATTGTGTTGATTAGCTGAGCAACCCACTTTGTATAAGAGAGTAGTCTTAATGCAAAAATGGCATGCATTTTCATAGGAGTTTTTCTCTAATATTTTTCTGTCTCTTAATTTCACATGTGAAGCTCTAGGACTTGCATACTTTTCACATCAAAATGTTGCAAGCTAATATTTTAACAAGAAAACAAACTTCTCACTGTCAAAAATAGGTCTCATACTGGTATATTTAGCTCAGTGCCTTGTATGGATTATTGTTTTGCTACTCAGTTAACTTGCTATCTTACCCCAAAAAGTCACTATGTTAAAATAGAATCATCTTATCTTTGGTTTCCAGATTAAACATTTTCAATTTTCAGTCTTGTCATGGGGACTTGATCAAAGCTCTGAAAGTAGGGCCCAGTCTTTTCTTTCGACTTACCATTCTCTGACAGAAGGGCTTTGCAGGTTTGCATCCCTTTAACTGGCTGGCTTGATATCACCAAGTGAATAATTAATGTTGTTTATTATGTGAAGGAAGAAGAGAATGCAGCACTTGTCCTTTCATCTGTGCTGAATTAGTCAGAGTAAGAAAGATTAAAAGGAAAAACAAAACATATTTCGGTGTCTGATGCTGGGCTGATATGACTGAGAGTACCGAGGTTTATTATTATCTGTTGATGCCTGTTTGCTGTCAACAGGGTTGGTATTTCCTGCAGCCAGGGCTGTATTTTCAACGTGCTTTGACCTTTCTGTAGATAAGACCATAGTGGCGAATACCAGCAGCCAAGCCCTTCGCAGGCAGAGTCTGGGAAGGGGAGCAGCCCAGCAATGCTAGCCCTTCCCCTTAGAAAGTACCCATTTCTGCTGCTCCCCACCCCTTCCTAGATGGTTGTTTTGGTAACTGGTGGGGCTGCTGCATCCCCACACTGTGCGTGCCCAGCCAGTGTAGCTGCTGTTGTTCATGTAGTCGTGGTGACAGGGAAGCAAAGGGCAGATTCCTCAATCTCTTGTAAGGTTTTTTTTGTTCTTTTAACTTCTGACTGCAATTTTTGTGTTTTGGCCATGAAATAATTTGGCTGGGTGTTTTGGGACCAGGGATTTTTTAAGTGTTAGTGGTAATGTGTTGTTACTTGTAGATAATTGTGTTTTAGAGCAGTTTGAGAGTTTTTTGTGCAGCAAGGCAGAGAGGCAAGAGGGAAGGGTGTCTCTTTCTAGACCACTGTCCCCATTTTGCCTTGATACTGAAAGTTGATTGTAGAGAAAAAAAAGCAATTTCATTTTTCTATTGGGTCTCATGCTGTTCCTCTCAGGATTATGCCTGACCCCAGATCAGGCCCAGTCTGGATCGAAAGTTTCAAAGCAAGTCCTTGCTTTGTACCGTTTACTCTCAGACATAAGGTCAAAATTACAAAGCTCGAGCTAATGCATCTGTTTTTCCTCTGACTGTGTCTGCTCCCTTCTGTCACCCTGTTTCAGGTTTATTTCTGGTCAGGGTGAATGCTCTGGGAGAGGAGCAACTGTTGCTGGGCTCTTTTGGAAATAGCTGCACTCCAAACCAAGCCTGGGAGGACACTTTTTTCCTTGCAATTTGCAGTTGAGGCTCTGTCTTATTGTCCATGCTGTTCGCAGTTGAAACAACAAATCCTTTTCCTCCTGCAGTCCGGCAAGTTCTCCAGCAGCTCCCCGCCCTGCCAGAGCCAGCCCCAGGGCCTGCAGTACGCCGAGGACGCTGCCGAGCACGAGAACATGAAGGCTGTGCTGAAGACCTCCTCCGTGGGCGGGGAAAGCACCATGGCGCTTGGCGTGCGCACTCGGAGCCGGGCCAGCCGAGGTGAGCGCCAAGGTTCCCTCTTGGCCACATTTCTTGTGCTGTGGTAGCCGTGCAGGGGCCCAAATGTGGGTCATGTCCCCCTTGCGTAGCACTCACAGCTGAAAAGGTGGAAGGGCAAGGAGAACATCCCAGTGCTGTTTTCATGGTAGAAGTGATTTGGGGCATGCAGAGGAAGAAGAATGTACCTGAAGTTTGAACACACAGATCACAGCCAGAGTAGGGGCGTCAGGAGTCCAAGCCTGCAGAATTTCTCAATTCTTCCTGCATGATGGTGGTGACTGTGCACTAACACCCTGATTCTTGTTCTCATCATGAAAGCAAAATGGGCCATCTGGAGAATTCAGGATGTGGTTTTCTCTTTATTTTCAATAGAAACGAGTAGAAAGTAGCAATTCAAATTCAAGTGAAAAGACCTTGCAGCATTTTTTGAATGACTGGGGAGAGGAAAATGGGTAGGAAAAAGATGATGTCTCTTTTAACCACCTCCCTGCTAAACTGCAAAGGTAATAGGTACTTGCTTTTGTCTTCCCCTCACCACTCCCATACATGTAATACATAGAAGATGGGTTTTGGAGTAAAGGTGATGCACCAAAATTCAAGTCTTCATTTTCCTACTCTGGTATTTCTTCTCCTTCATATCTGGCTATCTTACACTTTGTTGGTACTTTTTGATACAACTGATAGCACATCCACAGTATCCACCTCTGTGTGTGTGTGTGTAGTTTATTAAGGCTTGAAACCATGATCCTGTCTAATTCAGAGGTTTCACAGCCCCAGTGTAAGAAGCCAGTCAGCTAGCTAAAGTATGAAGATTAAATAATTCACGCTGCAGTGCAACAAGCTGAACAGCTGAAGTAATCCACTGAATGCTAAGGAGGAGAGTGTCCTGATTGTGAGAGTCAGCTTGTGTTCCCCACAAGAACAGCAGAGGCAGAAGATGGGTGAGCCAGACAGGAGCTTGTCAGGAGCACTGTTGTAATACAACTGCTCCTGACAAGAGCCAGGAGACAAGGCAGCAGAGTAAAGGCCTAATCAAAGCTGCTGTTTATGGACTTCGGGGATGTCATATAGCGTGGCTTTGTTGGTGATTTCTTAGCTGCTTGCAATTGTACCACACCCACTCTTCTGCAAAGCTCACTGTCAGTGTTCACACTGCGCACTAGCCTTCAAATTATTTAAAAACAAAATGCACACAGAACAGTAGTCAGTCGTGGAGGAACCCAAAGATGTGTTACACAATGCTCTGTGGAGTAAGGACCTCCAGAGCCTTGGATTTGGAAACATGGCTCATTTGTTTGTGGTTTTAACCAAAATTGCTTTCAGCTTTTCAGCTTGCCAACAGCTCTTTCACTCGTAACAGAGCACAGTCATGCCAGGACACGTACAGCTCTGTAATAAGAAGGTGAATTCTTCATTATGACAGGGATGAGACATGTCAAATCAGACCTTAAGCCCTTTTCTTGTCTCCTTTGCACTAGGTTATGATACAGATGCTGAGAAACTGTTCTTTCTTTCTTTCTTTCAGTACAAAGGACCTGTATTTCTGATTTCCATCAATCTCTAAGATGTGCCATGTCTTCTACTGTCTTTGTAATAGGAGCAGAGAGAAACACGGTCACACAACACTATCCATCCTTGGCTTATAGGTAGCCTCTAGCAGGCATTTGCCCGTTGTGTGGTCAAGAGCAAGACACTGAGGCTGAAAGGAATAGAAAGTTGTGTGTGTGTGTGTGTGTATATATAGTAATTGCTTTTGAGCTCTTGGCTCTCTACTGGTGCAGCAAAGAGTCTAGGGTATTATTTAGAAATATTCTCCATTAGGCAGAGTCTTCTCCTTTGGTTGAATTGAAGTCGGGATGACTGAGCTGCCTGCTGTAATTTCCCAAAAAACCCAATTGCAAAACCAAAGTGACGCAAGAAGTTTCCTTTCTTCTTTTCCCTGAATTCACTCGCTGGGCTTTTCCAGGCCGTATCGGTTCATGGAACGCTGGCAACGACGATTCACCAAACGCAACGGATGACGCCGCGGATGAGATCATGGATCGCATTGTCAAGTCCGCCACCCAAGTGCCAAGCCAGCGAGCGGTGCCTAGAGAGAGGAAGCGGTCACGAGCAAATAGGAAGTCATGTGAGTATAAGGCTATTAAATTGCTCAAAATAAGAAAACATGCAAATATTTATGTATACTGGTGTAGGATCCAGGCCTTTGGTAGGCAGACATGCATTGGGAGTGGCTTGAGTGTGTGATGGTGATTGGCTTATGTTCCTCTTGCTATTGTTTAAACAGTGCTGTATGCAGTGGGTGACTCTGTCTTCTACAGAACTTGAAATGTCCTTAGCAGAAAGAGAAGAATGGTTTATGGTGCTTTATGACAGTACCTATACATACCTAGAGAAGTCAGATCAGGACCTCAGATGGAGACTGCTTAAAATGCTGTAACCTACTGTGAACTGGCATAAAGATTAATAGTTGGGTCTGTAGCTGAATTTATTCATAAAGCAAAAAGTAGTTTGAGATATTTCGCCTTTTAAAATCTTTCTCTCTCGTGCTGTGTGCTATCTTTCCGCAGCCCTGAAAACAAAATGTCTACTGCTGCTTGGCTGCAAAGTGGTTATAGAGGAGTTTAACTTCCACTGGGAAGAAAAGGTAGCACATTTATAAGGTGGTCTTTCAATGGTGTAGTGTGGCCTTGGGACTGAGCTGTGGCACCCGAGTTTGAGGAGTTTGGTTTCATGCTTTAGAAAATCCAATGTTTAAGAGGTGATGAACTTTCTGGGTTTGTTACTTTTTTTTTCTCATGTGCAGAAACTTGTACAAATACTGTGAGAAGGATAACTACCCAAAGAACGTAAGATTTTAGTGTTTAACGTCATTAACCATATGTGGCTTTTTGACTACCTTTCCATCCATTTTTTTAGCATTTCTGGGAAGTTAGGACAAAGAGGAGACAACAACAGTGAGTGAAAAATGACACAGATTTTCTTTTTGGTGAAGTTGTTCTAACATAATGGGTGATCAAAAACATTTGGTATTTGCTATAAACTAGCATGTGCTGGAAGCATATTCACTTTCCCCAACATGCTAAGAAAGGAACTTCTGCATGTGGCAAGAGCAGAGGCAAAGTGGACACTCTGGTTAGATGAGCCAGTCTCTAAACAAAGAAAATGAGCTGACACTGGATTGTCCCTTACTTTCTGTCATACACTGTGCCTTACCTCTTTGTGGCATCACCTGCTGCTACCCACTTCCCCACACAGTTCTGGTGTTCTGCACGTGCTGACTGCTGCAGTCGGCTTGTGCATATCGAATAAATCTCCTATATGTTTGCCTATTTCCATGGTTTATCCCTATTTCCATGGTTTATCCCATGCTGAAATATTTCCTCTGTTAGCAACACTGTCTTCATACACACATATACCGAAACCTCTTATTCCTAATTTTTGCCGGATACCTTTTTTCCCAAGGAAGCACTTGCTGCAGAAACAACAAAACAGGATAATGATAATAAAAGTACTATATATTTTTCAACTGTACTGTCTTTTATACTCAGTAAAAACATTAACAGGGATTAAACAGTCAGTAATTGTTTAGGCTGGGACTGATTTCCATTGTAATTAATCATGATAGAATCCAGCTCTTGTGCTTGTTTGTTCTTCAAGATCTGGATGAGACTCTTAAGTGGGCTAAAAGACAGTTTCAAAACAAACATAAAGTTCAGTAGTTTAGTGTCCCTTTTAGCTGACATGTGCAGAAGCGTGGAAGGAGAATATCCTATCTGAACTGTTTTGCTCTGATAGATATATCAATATCCGTATCAGTATCAATATCCAGTATACCTGGCTGATGAATTAACGAAGTAGTATATCTTAAAAATACACTCAGCTGGACTGATAATATGACATATCCAAGAAATGAAGAGAGATCAGCCCTTGCTAATGCATGATGTGAGTTAAATGAGCAGAAGATATTCCAGTTAGAAACACATAAACATGTAAGAAAGTAGATTTTTAGGCATATCTCAATGATTTAGATTAGCAGGCACTATAATATTTATTACCTGTAGAACAAAGAGACCCTATTATCTAATAGGTTTGATTCACCACCTTCAATCTTCAGACTCCCATACACGTCTTTTGGCTTTTGCCATGAGCTTGGTATTCAATCTATTCATGGACATCAAAGAGAAACTCACTTGAAAGTAATGATTTTTTTCCCTGTGCATCATGTTGCATATGTCTCATTGTTTTCAGTGCACAACTGGAAATCTTTTCAGGCTCACTTAGTATTCAGCTAAGATTTTAGTGAGCGTGAACTGAGATACATGTTTTTAACAAAATCAGAAACCCAAAAGATTTATATGCAGTTGCACTGTAAACATTTGCTGTGGTTCTGGCAGAAGGTTCTCATGGGCAAGAGATTTTTTTCCCATAAAAAAGACAGTGAAATGTGAAGTAAAAAAAAAAAATGAACCACTCAAGTCATTTATAGCTAGGGAAAAGTAAAATAGGTTTATGGAAAAGGTTATGTTAAATTCAGGAAGTAGTTGCAATGGGAAAATGAGACATCTCGATGTGTTCATTTGAAGCATTTTACCTTTTGTGGTTGTTGAGCAGCGTGACCATATCTGGTATGGAGAGGGCTTGGTTAGGGCATAATGATGTAGAAGAGTTTGAAAGCTTGGGCTAATCATCAGACCTATAAAATGGGAGGAGGAATAAGGCAGGGAGTCATCCAACAAAAGACAGATGGAAATGTCTGTATCTGTTGGTTGAAGATAGGAAGGGTCACTGATAAATCAAGATATGATGAGTAGGAAGGAATTTGTTCAGTGGGAGCTGAAGTGAATTACAGAAATCTAAGGTACATGGTAAGTGCACAACAACTGATGATCTGAAGAGAGAGAGATTCTGTGCTTGACCTTTACACCATGGAAGATTTTCAGGGTAAAATTTGTCATTTAGAATTACAGTAACCAACTGGAAGTCACTGCCTTACGACCGGTGTTCAGTGACCTGCCTACCAGATATCCTAGACTGGTGTTATATCTGAGAAAGTAACTTTGCAGTTGTATTTGTTCATCAGAAAGCCACAGGACTGAATGAGCCACAGGAACTGAAACGCTCTGTCACCCCCTCGAGGTAGTCGTTCAGGGACAGCTTCAAAGCAAGTTGCCATGGGAAGCTTTTTCTGATTGTTTTTTTTCTCTTATGTTTATATTCTGTGTGTAAAAAACATACCCCAGCCACTAGAGATGTCAGTTCAGCATGCTTTAAAAGCGTAAAAATTAAGCATTAAATTAAGTTGAAAATATCCTATTTCTGTTCTTGAAGTCTGAGGGCACCTTTCTGCAAGAAGGTTTTCTATAACATTATAGGGAGATGTTAAACTTAGCAATGAAATAAAGATAATATAATTAGGATTGTCTAGCTCTCCTATAAGTTTAGGAAAGCCTTCACTAATGGTGCCGTAACAAACAATGAGTGCGAGGAAAAGTTGGGATAAGGAAGTTTTAAGAATCACTCTACTTGATAATCGAAATGTCATAAAGACTAGCAGTATCATCCATAAGATACAATTTTTACTTAAGTATATTTAATTAAAGAGCTTCCCCACAACTCCATAATAGAAAATAGGAATACTGTTTTCTTTCTTGTCCTAGCTGTCTATTTATCTATTGATCCCTTAACAGAAAACCAGTCTTCTCAGGATTAGACTCTTGCTGAGGTGCCATCACTGTGTTGGTCTCATTGAATCATCATTGATCACTGGATGGATCTGTCTCAGGAGAATGATACAATTCCTATGAGTCAGCATCAGGAAAAATCATACTCCAGTTTATTATTAAACATGAATAAGCACATGAAAGATATTGGCACTAATTCCGGCATATGCAGGGCAACACTTGTGAATGCTGAGCTAAACAGGGTTATATATTTGTAAGGAAATAGCTCTTTATAGATTGCTTGACTACTCAGCAGTTTTTGCATCTAGATCATCATCTGACCCTGGATGATGAACTATAATGTAGGGCCCGGGTGTGACTGGTATTTGATGATGAGTAGCACAGTGATGGTTGTATCAGATGCTGCTGGAGACACTGCACGGGGATGGCGCAGAGCGAGAGGCTTGTTTTCCCACACAGTGTTTTATCTCTGAGTGTCTCTGTGTGTGTGCACACTCCTATTACTCTTAGATTGTATTAAAATTGAAAATCTGCTTTAGATTTGAGTTAGAGAAGAGGGTTTGGAACTCATAATATTTGAATCACAATTTAATCTAATATTTGAGTGAGATAACTTGATCAAACTGATTTGTGATGTTTATAAAAGAGAGAGACATGATAATGCCTTGTTCTTTTATCAGGCTTTGAAATCATGTGCTAGCCTAATAATACACCCTGTGACAGACCCTTGAGGTATGGAAACATCTCATAAGGATTTATTGATTTATTTGTATAATGGCTTGCAGGGAGTAAAAAATTCTTACCATCATGATGCAGAAATGCGTCTCAGGCACCACCCGAGTAGGTGGAGATAGGAATTGAGTCAAGTTCACCTGAATCCGAGACAAATAAACTCAGGGCTGGTGGATTAAATTTAACTACAGAACATCCTAGGTTAGGTATTTCATACTGAAAGTGAAATAGAAGTCAGCCTGCTGTCATCAGGTGCTAAAATGTGGGAAAGAGCTCTGCCAAAGGATGAGGCATGGAGACCAGCTTTAGACAAGTTTTAGTACCACATGCAGTGCTGCTTTAAATAAACATGTTTGTATTCAAACAAAATACTACATGGGACACTATTTGAATCCAAAGGTGCATTTTTTTGTTGAGCATTCATAGGGTGCATTATTTAACTTTTCCTTCATATTTTCTTTGTTATTTTCATTATTTTTCAGTTTCATGTCTCTCCACTTACTTTTTCTGGCTTTGAAAATGTACAGAAGTGCCAAAATACCAGGAGGGAGACTGTTCTTCTGGTATTTATAGCCTGACTAAAAGCAGGAGTTAATGGAAATTATACTTTCAAAAAAATGAAAACCTTGCAAGAAGACTATATAAAATGCTTTAAAGGCAAACAACTTCACTTAGAATTTGCAATTAATTATTCAGGATTTGAGTGGCTGGATCCTATCAGGAGTTAGAGTACGGGGCAGAGTAATCTAGTTAGTGATGCATATTTAGGAACCATTCTTTGCATTCAGAAAAAGTAAATGTATGACTGATGGTATTCAGTATCAAAGTGTTTATTCCTACACAAAGTACTGAGCCTTCAAAAGGTCAATACCCAGTTAATAAAAATGTAATTATTGAATGAATATAGAATGTGAGATAAGCACTTAGAGCTCTGGCAGCTGTAAGGTTATCTCCATTAGATGCCAAGATAGCTTGTGTCTTGAATACCTTTTAAGTCATACATTCTTCCATCCTTAGGATGGCAAGATCTTTGCAAAAATAAGAGAACTAAACTCCGTGATCTACAATAAATAAAAACAAAACCATTAAATTTAAATTCTAAGTAATAGTTAATGAATTAATAATAAGTACAGTTGACCACAGTAAGCTGTAGAAATTGATGTATCTGATCAGAGTGAGGTCTCTGTAGTCCTGTATCTCATCTGTGCCAGAGGCCAACATCAAAAGCTGTAGGAGCACAAACAGGAGAGGTAGAATCATAGAAACACAGAATCATTCAGGTTGGAAAAGACCTCTAAGTTCATCCAGTCCAACCTTTGACTAAGTAACACCATACCTGCCATCATGTTGCATAACCATCACCATTAGCTGCGTAACCCGTAGGACTTACCATGAGTTTTGATAGTTATAAATTTATTTAAATCTTGAGGCTGAATAGCTGGTTCCATATTTTCTGTTTTGTCCATTGTAATTGATAACATATGTAATTGTAATTGTTGATTTTAATGCCATTTCTAAGTTGGCACACATTTATTTATGCGTGTTCAGTTACTGCTTTACAATGTGTGTTCCGGGGTTTTTCAATAGCTTTCTCTTAAGGTATCTGATCTTGACAGACGGGTAGACATTCTACTTTTTGCATGTTCAAATGTGTAGCACCTATATATTTTGTTGGCAGTCTCCATGAGTTTCAAACTGTATCTCTCATACCTCAGGGTGTGTTCAAGAGTGTTTGCTGGGTCCTAGCACTGCAGAGGAAACTTGCAATCATCCTGTACAGTTCTACATCATGTAGCCTTCAAAACAAAAGGGTTTTTGAAAGGCTGGTTTAAATATCTAGTTTAAAAAATTGCTTGTAAAACAGGCTTAAATTCATTTTCCACTCACTATTTTAGAGGAATCTCTGAGTCATTTCTACAAGGAGTTTTATTCTGATAGAAATTATTTCTTTTGGGGCTCCTAGCCTCAAACTTTCTGCTTGAAACAGCTTTTTTTTTTTTAGGAGTCAGATATCAAATTAACCCAACCTGCACCAATATGCATATTCCTTAACTTTATGCTGGATTCCTGTACCACTATTAGAGATACTGTTTGCTCAAAACTGGGCAGCGTTGTTGTAATACAGCAATTGAGGAAGGAGTGAGAAGTCATTGCATTGATGTGTTAAGTCAGAGTTAAATATGCAACATTTACAAAAAATATAAAATATCTTTTATCCCTGTTTATTTCACCTCACAGGGGGAGGAGGGATATGAACACTACACAGACATTCACAAGTACATGTACATTACAACACCCAAGCACAAAGGGGTGGTGTAGGAGCACGGAGAAAACTGCTGCTATGCTGGGTAGTCCTGGGTGGTTTCAGAGTGGCTGTCGCCTCAGGGGACTAAGTGCCCATCCAGGTGAAGCCAGTGTCCCCCCAGGATGTGACAGCACAGGCAGACCATCCTTGTGCTGTGTCTCCAACACTGGGAGAACCAAATGCAACCTCTCGTGGGCTTCTAGATGAGGATTTACAAGTGCTGGAATCTCTCTTGCCATCTCTTCCTGGCCAAGTGGCACTTGCTTAATTTCAGGAGAGAGCAGAGTGAAGGTAGTGTGCGGGAAACTGGCAGGAGATGAGCAGCTGATACAGAGCAAGTGATGTCAGTACTATATGTAGGAAATAAAGCTGTTCCTGTTCCCTGCCCACTGCATATTGGCATTGACATTTTCTATAAAATACTTCCATTATGGTACACAGTTTTGCTACTTTTTCAACTGTGGTTCTGTAGGGAAAAAAAAATAACTTTACTCCATTTGTTTGCATCTTACAGGAGATACAAATTGTTGTTTTCACTTTTGTCACTTTGCTATTCACTGCATCAGTGAATTCAGCTACGTTGCCCTCTGATTCCATTTTAAATTGACGTATTTTAAAGGTAAAGGCTTTTGAATTCTTGTCACGGGATTAATTCCCAAAGTAGGATACCTAAGTTTTAAGAAGCATTTAAAAAATATGCATAGTTGAGTGGCACACCATTAATCCAAAGTTGATAAGTATTTTGTTTGCTTTCTTTCTGTATTAAAGTAACTTGCAAATGTATCTCTGGTCAGTAATTTATTCCTTGTTTGCATCATCCTTCCTTCCTGAAAGATGATGACTTTCAGCATCCTAATAAGAACTCTGCGGTAGTGAGTTGCTGGCTGACAAAATCACCGAGTTCTTCTGGAAAGCACTTCGTCTGAGAACGAGAGAATGCAGAGAGGTACAGGGCAGCTTTTCACGCTGCCTTACAAAAGAAGTGCGGCAACAAATCCAGTCTCCTGTGTGGCTTTCCGGAGCGTGGCGCTGCCACAGCTGCCAAAGGGAGCCCTCTGCTGCCACCGGGGAGATTAGCAGGAGGAGCTGGGAAGGCAGGGGTTTGCTTGGACACGAGTGTCAGAAGTGTTTGCAGGGAAGTCTCTCTTAGAAGAGGAACGAAAACGTTTCACAAAAAGCTATTTTGGATTTATCTTGCCCCAGCACTATGGCCGGGAAATAATATATATAAGTATATATATGGCTTTCTCTAGGCCGAATAACACCACCTGATTAGTGTAATTACAAGATTGTTTTGATCACAATTATTTTTCATCTGATGGGCTCATAGACATGATGCTTTTTACTGTTTTATTCCTCAGAGTGGCTTCCTAATGGGGATAACTAATTTGCATTCCGCAGAGCCCAGGTGCTCAAACCTGGTCACACTCCTCTGCCAAGTCACTCTCCAAGAGACATCTCTGTGTTCAGAGCCTGATAAACCCCCGTAGTGGGTCATTTTTAAATTCCAAATGAAACGTAAAGGCTGCAGGCCTTACACACTTACGTTAGATGGTTTACTTTTTGTATCCCATCTCCCGTCTTTTTCCAACCTGTGCATTGTTAATGCATGGTCTGGTCTTGAATACAGTGTATAGTGACTCAGTCATGACTCACTATATACTCAGTCGTGCAGACGTGGTTGTTGGTGAACTTTATGCTCTTGATGCTTTACCTATTATTTGTGGAATCACTTCTGACTGGTGAAGTCAAGTGGGAGAAATTATGAAAGAGGTGGCAGCAGGATTGCTTTTATTAGTAACTCTTTATAGTGGAATTCACGTAAGTCCTGAATATTAAGGGGATTTTGTCATAGAAGGCATTCAAGGAAGGAGTTAAATGTTCTTTTCTGCTCTGCTGTTGGGACTGTGGAAATGATGATCTGTGAAATACATAAAGTTGGAAACTTTAACAGTTTCAACTACATGTTAAATACTACTTTGAAAACCCATATGCTCTTCATGCAGCCCAGGTTCTCTAAAGCAATGTTACTTTTTGTTCCCTATAACACAAGCCACCTGGAGATGAAAAACAAGTTTAGCTTTCCTTATGAAGTGCCAGGTTGTCCTTTCCCACTGCTAGACTCCTCTTTATGTCACAGCCACCATATGTCATACCCAGAGGTGGTTGTGAACTACAAAATTTCTTGTTAGGAGAGACTTTTGCCATCTATGAAGTGTTGACAGGACTCAAAGCAAAGCTGTGGAATAATACATAATAATGTGTTGGTTACAGGAGCTTTCTATGTGGCTGACCCAGACAGAGACCACATTTCAGTTGTCTGTACTTCTTCAGAGAAGTGTGTGATATACTCCAAAAATTCACCCACAAATCTCCGTAAGAAAATCTCTACACAAAATGTTATAGTATTTCTATTAAGCATTTAGGCCTACTGGTATTAAGCAATGATATATGCATAATTAAACATAACCTATATAGACAGTGGCATAAAAATATGACCAGGATTAAAATAAGAAAATATGAGCAAGACCGTCTGGGTTGAACTTTTGAGTTGCAAATTGCCATTGCTGGACTCACTCTAGTAAAGCCCAAGACAATATGAGAATTGTAAATATATGAGAACACAGACCAAGCATGCAAGCTGGATGTGGATAGGTAACCAGAAAAAAACCCTAAGATACATGAAATGAAATGAGATGATGGAGCTTGCCTGCATTGTCTCTTATAATCTGCCCTTCCTGCTGTCCTCACTGTGTAATTTACAGCCACGTGGAGTTTTCTTCGTTCCAAATCAGCAACTTGTAGCTGCATTACCTTTGTAGCTGGGACTAAGGGAAAATTCTGTGGCTGCCACGTCTTTGTAGCAGGAATGGCATTCATTCTGTGACTGCCTGAGCAGGAGAATGGTCATATCTGTTCTGCCTTACAAGTGACTCACGTAAATGCAGACACACATGCCAAATGCCATTGCAAATGTAGGAATAAATGGAGCCAGTCTGGCTGATCTTTACTGTTTGTTGAATCTTTAAAAAAAAAAAGGTAGGGAGAGAAGAAATTAGAAGTGCTATTTGCTCTTTAAGAAAACAACCAAACCCTAGATAATTATATTCTCTGACAAAGCTATGCTTAGGGAATTACTCTTTTTTAAAACTTTTCCAGTGTCATGTGAGGGCTATGTGTATCTGTAGATTTTGACCCAACAGGCAGAATCAAATTCATTGAGTTCATCATAAGCACGCTGCATTCTGCCAGGATATAAAATAGAATTCTAGATTTCATGATTAACAAAGAATATCAAACCCTCTAACCCCAGAAAAACAACATTTGGTTTCTTGGTTATGGGATCTCAGCAGGCTTTGCCTGTGACAAGAGTAAAAGTTATTTTCTCTCTATGTTATGTTTCTTTAGCAAATGTTTTAAAAATTGCTTGAAGAACCTAAAAGGTCATTTGAAAGTCTTATTTTTATTGTCACTGCCTCCAAAATACATTCCATAACTCAGTTTAATGTGATCTGCAGCAGGCCAAGAGTTTTACAAGCCAAGATATGTCTAGTCCAGTTAGAGACACGACAAAGTTCAGTGAAGCAGGGAGAGTGAAGATCTAGGTTGAGAAATGTAATTTTGCATTGTCTGTAAAACATGTAAGGAAAATATCTCCCTGCATTCAGTTTTGATGACGAAACATGTTCATGACCTAAGGTAGAGGAACCCTACCAAGCACTTTATGAGGAAATAGACAAATGACTGAGGATATCTGTTTAACAGAATGTCAAGACGAGGTTCACCCACCTCCCACAGCAGTTATTGCTCCTTTAGATAACTCAGCTTTCTCCTGGTTTCATCACCCACAAGCCTCCATATTCAACAAGTCAGTGCAGAGAATAGTGGGGCTGGAACTTGTGTTACTCTGGATGCTGCACCCATCCACTGTATCTTCAGATGAGGAAATGTACTGTAATTTGTGTGTATTAGATACAATTTTTATATAAAGAGACCCTTTATCAGGCTGCTTTCATCTCCCTAAGTACATAATACTTCAAACACTAAGTGGTTTCATGTCAGACCAGCCTGTTGCATTGTAGGGTTAAGAATTCCCTCATTTGAGTCTGGACCATGGTTCTGTCAGCTGTTATCCTTCCAGTTGCCTGTTGATGGTAGACAGCTTTAATCTTGCCAGTAGCCACAGTACTTTGCAGTATTTGGCCCCACACGCTTAGTTTATACAAGTCAACAGCCGTCAGTTTTTATGGGAATCATTCTGTCACTGAAAAGATTCATCACATCTTTGCTTTTTATTATTTTCTTGACAATCTTATTATGACCACCAAAGTTCTGCATTGTTTGGAGCTCTTTTTTTCTCAACTGCTGGCTTTAATACCCTAAGGCACTGAAATATCTTAAAACCAAGTTGTCATTCTCTGTATTAAAGGAGAGCTAAGTTAGAACAGAGGGATGTTTTGTTTAATTACAGCTGTGTGTGTCCCAGCAATTCATTGAATATTGTCATTCCTACTTGTTTTGCACAAAAAATACAAGTCTGGGGTTGGTCTCCAGACTTCTTGTGTGAATCACACAGCAAACCCAGAACAGGGCACCTTGTCTTTACCACCTGCTACAAACAGGATTTCTTTTCTTCAGTCATAAAAGGGTTAATACAAAAGGATCTCAGTCTAATACTTTAGTATGTTTGATAGGTAGGCATCTGGAGATTCAGAGACTTACCTTGTTTAACGTAAAGAAGACTACTTACTTTTCCATGAAGATGGTTTCTACCATGGTATTTTAACTCTTAATTATGGTTTCTGAATATAAACTCCTGTAGTTTTCTTCAAAGAGACCTATATGTTATTGCAAATCCATTTGGCTTTTCCTAGTCAACTAGTAATTCTCTTACTCAGGCTGATGAAGGAATTTAAACAACTGTGTTCTGCTTGGTGGAAGTTACAGAGGCACACATTTCCCTTTCAGTTGTTAGATAGAGTCTCAGCTGAGTTATTTGTGCAGTAGCAATCGTACTGACCTAAAGAAGGTTGTTCCAGATTTATCTTGTCATAAATAAGAGCAGAATTTAGCTTAGTCCAGTACCTGACCAGTGTTAGCAGAGTACATCAATTCCTGTGAAATGTTTACAAACAGGAATAACAATTTGTTCTCTTCCTGTCTGACAAGAAAAAATAGCTTTGTTTTACAGTAGTTACTGGGCTCAGTTTGCAAATGTGAGTGAGTGTGGTCTGAGAGAATCAGAGATATGTGTGAAAGCATGAATGAATACATTTGGTTTAACACTTCTGCAGAAGTGTCTAAAACCTGGGAGTTCATTCTACATTTAGTTTTCCAGTTCACTTTTGCATCAGTGGGAAGGCGTAATGTCATCTGGACAGTCACCCTGGGAAAGTTTGGTCCCCTGTATTTTTTAGCATGACACTGCTGTCTGGTGGGCAAGCAAGCCACAGTCCATGTTTGGCTGTTGATGTTACAGAAGGTGAAGAAAAAAGCCTTCAGGGGAGAGGCAGTGCAGTCAGCTAAGCAGGTGAAATACACAGGGAAATCTTTGGGTTTGATATGACAGAAATGTTTCTACTGCAGCTTTCTTGGATTTGTTCTTCCACTCCTGATATAGTTCATTTTGATACAGAAATAAGCATTGAGTGATTCACTGAGACCTTAAGGGCCTAAGGTATTCCACAGCATATGTCTAGAAATTAACATTTGTCACCATGGACATTTTGGATATCAAATTTGAGAAGCCAAAAAGAGTGCCAGTGATGAGAAAGGACTCAAAAGTCCCATTAGGTATCCTTTACCAATGAGACCAGAGCATTTTGTGAAGTTTATTTCTCTTCTGGTAGTACTTTTTTAGTCTTTCTTAAACTTAGCTTTATCAGTTTCATTTAACCTTGCAGTGCTTTAAGCGAAATATTGTTAAACTTGGGAGATGTTACTAATCAGTATTGTAGGGAAAACTGGGTATCCTAAAAGGCTATCATGCAGACTCCTGGTGGTGTTTAATAATACAATAATCTAGGAGAAAGGAGTGAGCCTTGAAAAAAAAAGTTTTCAAGTAAGGGTTTGATAAGGGAGGAACTACACACATGGCATTCCCAGCTCGTTTGATTAACCTCAGTAACTGGTGAAAGTGGTTTGACTATCAGACATAGATCCCATTCATTCGACCTGCATGGTATCAAGTGTTCAGATACGCCATATTCTTCCTTTATCTTATCCCTGTGTTTCTATGCCACTCTATTCCGTCCTCTCACTCCTGCTCAACCCTTGAGTGTGACCACCCAGTTTCAGTTACGTGGACTGAATATCTCAATAAATTAGGATCTTAGTTGTGCTAAATGAGGCAAGAACTCCTTGACCACTATTTGCAATTGGTTTCTCCAAGATTAGTTTCCTTTAGAGTTCACTATTTTGGGGCTCCAAATATATTCTGTTCAACATTAAGTCACTGTTTATGCTTTGCATGCAGCTTGAACTTGTCAATGTGCATTTTGTACTTGAGGAACATCAAAGTGTGAACACCCCACTTGTGTCTTGAATTAAAGCCCATCCACCTGAAAATCATAGCACCAGTAAAACAAGGAGGACACTGATGCCCAGTGTGTGCAGTCACACTGTCACTTGTTTCTGAATGAAAAAGGCAATCACAAATGTTAAAAGCCATGTCAGGGCTAGTGTTCAGAACACTCTATGGAAAATGAAGAAACAAGATTTTGGCTTAGATTTATCATTTAAATTCAGCTAAAATGCTGCAGACTACCAATGGCAAAGATGACACAAATGGTGCTAGGATGGGGGAACATTACAAAAGAAAGGGGAGCATGTATGAAAACAGTAGTTTTAATGATTTGAAACAACTATAATCATGTTTATAGTCTTTTAACTTTGGGGGGGAGAGTTTGACACATTTAAAGGGTCTCAAAGGATTTAATAGTGATAAATTCAATAGATCCCTATAAAGATCCCAAAGCTCTTCTAAAAAATTCTTATGAAATTATAAAATAATAAGGCAGATGATACTTTCTATGGACTGAAAATCAACTGTAAAATTTAATAGAAAAAAAAAAGTCTTAAAAGCTGGGATATTTTTCCTTAAAAATTTCTGTTGACTAAATGTCAGAAGACAAATGTCTTTTTGCCTGACTATTTGGAGTTGCTGAGTACTTGACACTCCTATCAATTTGCCACAGGTCATTACTCAGCGTTTCTGAACTTGAGGCCCTCAGTAGATAGCAACTTTTGATTTGATTGAGCTTGCATGTTAACAGGGGTTTTTGCAGCTGAAAGTCTTGTGTAATTATTGATTCTAATTGTTTGCATTTTCTTTGTTGTTTTTTGTTTTTGTTTGGTTTTTCTGGTTTTTTTGGTTTTGCCTGCTATTGGAATTCATGACTGTGCAGTGAGAAGGACACTAAAGAGTGGGCTAACACCAGAAGAAGCCAAAGCACTGGGCCTCATCAGCACTTCTGAGATGCAGGTTTGACATCCCAGAGGTGGCAATCAGAAGAGCCGTTCATCTGAAGCACACAGGCTGACAACCCTTCAGTGTGGCATTGGACTGCCAGCCTCCTCTGCTGCTCCCAACGTCCTGTCCTCTGTTAGTTCAATTTTAATAAGCAACAAAAAGCAAAACCCCACATCCAGGGCAGAAGAAGGGTGTGCCACAGCTCAGCATGACATCCAGACGGTAACTGAGGAAGCATTTGCGTGTTCCTAGGTGAAAGCACATGGCTTCTTCTTCTCATGGTGTGTTGATGTGGGTAGGAGGGGGCTCTCTGAGTTATCTGTCATTATGTGAGCTGTGTTTACGTTGGCTTTCCTTGTGCCCTGTTTTAGTCATTGTAAATGTGTGGCGTTTTGTCATTGCAAGGAACAGTCCTTAAAGAGGCAAAATAAGTCCTGTTACAGCAACCCAAATTTTCCTCAAGCAGATTCATTAAGCAAAGATGCACCATCCGTGCAACCCTGTGGTTTGTTGGGGTTTTTTTTATTATTTTGCCACCAAAGAATGTAAAAATGTATGTGTACCTTTGTATATGTACAGAATGAATGTGTGGACATGTGTGCATGTATCTGTACATATACAGTCATGGTGTGAAATCATGCTTTTGCTGAAGCCAGCTGGACCATGATTTTCACTGTGGGGCCTTACTGTTCCACCTGGACAGGAGGAAAAGAATGTCTTTTTTGCAGGAACTCGGTGTTGTTCAGTGTGATTGATTGACCCTGTGGGGCAGGCCATGGCCTGCAGCACAAGTGGGGAGTTTAGGATCCTGAATTCATGTGCATCAATGCACACTCATACTGTACATAGCAGCATACACAGAGGAGAGAACACAACTCCTCCCTCTTGTTGAGCTATGGTCGTACTCTGCATTTGTACAGTTTCAGAGAGATCTACGTCAAAAATTTTACATACTCGTTAAATGCATTTGGATGCTAAGATCAAGAAGTTTTGTTCACTTGCCTGTGCCCTTCATGCTGCTTTTCTCTGCTGCAAGATAATGTGGTGGTGATTTTATGTCAATTTTATGAATCCAAATATGAAATAGCCCTGCTAAAAAGCCTGCTGTGTTTTTGCTGTTCTTTACTGGTTTTTTGTGATTATCCTTGGTAGAAGTGGAGTGGGCACCACAGTAAACAACTCCAATGTATTTGCCCTTATCTCACTGTTTTATAACTGACTTTTATAACTGCCCTCAGCATGTTTGAAGAACTTTTAGTCAACTCATCTGCCTTTAAGTGGAGGACATATACAGCAGTGAAGATGAATTGAACACAGTCAACCCAGCCAATGCTGAAGTATTTTGAAGAGAACTGCAAACAACAGTAACATAAAAGGGAACTTTTTAAGCCAAAGTCTGTATATGGGCAGTTGATCAAGGATGCACAAGATTGTCTCTTTCCATTGCCTTAGCCTCTAAGATTAAGGGTATGTCTGCACAGCAGTAACAGCTGACACTTTCTTCAAGCTGGTTAACTGAGGACCTGCAGCAGTTTAGTCATGGTGACAGGGTTCGATTTTGGCTGCAAAACACACTTGGAAAATAGAGTTAAATAATAGTCTGTGCTGGGGTCCTAATGCCGTAGCTGTGTTGCTGCTGGCACCCAGGCTAGGTCAGGTACCTCAAGTTATTCTACTCCGCTCTCTTTAAGGACAGGATAATTGCTGAAGATGGTTCAGGAGAGTTGAACCAAACACAATAAACCTTTGAAACCTTGGTCATCCATCACATCACACTGAGCACAGCATCCAAGTGATGAGAGAGCCAGGTAGCTGATAACACTGCAGTGAGACCTGTGGCTGAACATCCTATCTATGCTGTCCACCCTCTTGATTGTAACATTTCATTCTTTATCTGCCAATGCCTTGGATCTCCCAGGGAATAAAAAGTCACTAATGAGCAATGGTTCTTAAGAATAGCATTGAGTTTGATGTGGTTTTCCCCTCAGTTTGTTAAAAAGCCAGTTTTGCAAGTAGACAGAAGGCAGTAGTTGGGTAATCAATACAATACGTTGTGTATTTGAAGGCTGTGGAAAGGAAGACGCTGGTTAGGAAACAGAAGTGACATGTAACTAATTTCACTGTAAAATATGCAAGACCTACGAGCATCTGGATTTTAAAGTGGATCTTTATGTGCTGCTCACCGTTATGGACTTTCAAAATCTCGCTTAAGGATGCTTAGAACAAAGAACTGAAGGTAATGGGGGTTCGTGGAGGTGTTTGAAGTCTGAAACAAGAGGAAGACACCCTGAATGTAATGGTCATGTCTAACTGTGCTACTTGCTAAGTGATAAAAAAAGCAAAAATGCAACGAAGTGCATTTATACTGATAGAGATCCTGTATTTAATTGGAGGGAGAAAAATCAAACAAGTCTTTAAATACTAGTATTTTAATTAAAATATGCTGAATGTGCAAAATTGGTGACCACTTGGCTGTTGGTGGCCACTTGCTAACAGGGAACAAATTTGTGTTTCATTTAAACATAGTACAACATCTGTCTCTGAAACATAACATAGCTGATGAATTACTAATAGTTGGGCATATGTATTTTCCAAATTGTGCAAAACTTTATATGTTCCTTACCAAGGAGAACATTAAATGTGGGGAATAATATAGGTTAGAGTCAGTTCACTGGAAAAAAAAAAAGGTGGTTTCTTTCAGATTCTCTGGATGCAAGTGTCTTACATGTGAAGCATATTCTTCCTTTTCTGTTTTTCTGTGGCATTTGGGTTTTTGTTTGTGCTCTCTATCTGTACAACTGTTCTGAAGAGTAACTTGGTCTTGTTTATGCAGTAGTGTACAGTCGGATAAATTCAGTGTTCATTGCAACAAGATCATCAGACACAGTGTAGTGCCGTAACTACGGGAGAGATTTCCATTTTGGTTCCTGGTAAAAATGACTGACTAATCTGTAAGGTGGCAGTATTTCCTCCAGAGTCTGCCAGCATGTCCTGACTGTGGGAATAACTTTTGTTCCCCTACATGTAACCAGTGGATTCCAGATGAAATGGAGGAATTCGTTCTATCTGTATGCCTCTCTCTGTCAACCTAGTGAGGTTGTAGCCTTCAGGTTTTGAGCTGCTGCCTGCAGCAGCTGTATGCCTCCATCATCAGAAGAACCCACCATAAAGATATAACACTTGTTTTGAGACAAGTTTTGTGTGAGATATGGATTGGTTTCTGACAAATATAAAAGTCTTGGATACACAATTTAGTAACACATGTTCCCATTTCTCCCTTAGAGATCCATGAAGGCTGCTTTTAAACACTTGCAGCCATAATAACTAGCTCTCTTCCCTTTCCCATAGAACCAGTCAGCTGCAAATGCAGTGCCCAGAGCACTGTATCTGTTTATTTGCCATGATAATGCCTTCCTGATCTGGATGCTGAGGTAAACTTTAGCACATGAAATAGCCTCCAAAGGGAAGCTATCCAAGTTTTCTTTCATCTCACTTGATGTTTAAAAGCAGACTGCATGCAAAGCCTTTCAATAATCCCACTCCCAAATGGAGGTAACAGTAGCAGTTGTGTGGCTGCAGTGAAGAAACCCCCAGGGAATGCTTGTGTGCCACACTCGAGAGTAAAAGATACCTCACAAAAGTTAAATTCATCACTCTTGACTTTTCAGTCAGGCCAGGCACCAGGTTCATGGATTCCAGATGTTTTATAGCCCCTTGGCTGCTATGTGTGACCTTTCTGTTTGATAGAGAGCTCTTTGTCCATAGTCCAAAATCAACCAAAAAAATGGTGGTTTAATGAGAGTCTTTCTTTCTCCCTTAAACACTGGAAGAAGCATCAAACATGGTTTTAAAAACACATTTCTTTTTCTCTTTTGACACCCTTTTTTAGTAAATCTCTTTGCTTGATTCTGTCAGCAAAGTAAGGCATCAGTTTTATGGATAGTCAAGACTTTGGCTTTAGCATAATAGATAAGCACATGTGAATATCAAGATAAGAGTTAATGTCCTAATTTAACAGAAATTTGGAGTCAGAGTCTTGATGTGAGTGAACAGCAAGGACCTCCTGTAAGGTTCTGCAGGACAGCACCTTAAATCCCTGGTGTGCTGTGCTCTAAATGTACCCTGGCCAGCACTAAAAGCTATTGAGATGTTACATTTGAGGACTTCAACAACCACTGCAACCCCAAGGGTCACGATGCCATTGTAGGTGCAGAAAATGGTTCCTTTTGTCAGACACCTGCCCTGCAGCAGCCTCTCTGGGGATGTAACAACAGCAAGTGGCTGTCCGAAATGCTTTGGAAACCATGTGGCTGATGGCAGTGGTCTGGGTTCAGCTTCGCTGTGCAGCTGTGGTTATTGCAATGCTTTGATTTCACACAAGTGAAACAGGAACACGGTGACAGCCCACCAGTTTCACATCCTTCATCCTTCATCCTTCCACTGCAGCTCGTGCACAGGCGCGTGCGCTGCCTGCCTCTATCCAAAGGATGCACAGGGATGCGGTGTTAGGCAGAAGCAGGAACATATTCTTCTCTCCTTTTCACTCTGTGGCTTACTGCACATATCCCAATCCTCCCGTTACCTTCAAGGCAGGCTGTGTGTGCAGTGGTGGGGAGCCTGACCCTGGGACACAGTCGGATGGTGGCTCTGTGGTTCCAGCAGCAGGACGCAAGAAACACTTGTCTAAGCTGGAAGGGGTACCACTGTTGATGTTCCTCTGGAGGAAAAACTGCCAGGTACTTAGAGGCTCTGAAAGAAAATAAACTGAAGTGTTTTTGACAGAGAAAATGTTTGGTTGTAGGCAACCATTGAAAATCATTTGCAAACACTTGAACAGCAGGTAAGGCCCACCTTCCTTTGCTTCAAGAGGTGCAGCAACTGGCTCAAGTGGCATTTCAGATGTGACCCCAAGAAGTTTTTGGCAAGCAGTTTAATAGTTACATAGCAAGTAATGCAAGGAGTTTCACAGATGTATAGTTTGATGTTTATGCCAAAAAAAAGAAAAATATTTCTAATTAGTCCATTTCACATTGAGTGGCAGATAGAGATATATTTTGTTTAATCACTATCTAATGCAGAGGCTTCTGTGAAAGAAAAGGTTTATTTGTAGCATTGGATGCATTTCTCCTTTTTAAAGACTGTCTTTGCGCATATAGTGTCCTTTTTTTGTGAGCTGGGAATTGTAAAAAAATGTAAAGTAGAAAAGGACGTGTTTCTTAGATGAAGGAGAAATACTGTAAAATTGTGTAAATGTCACTACTCATGTTTTCCCATGTTCTGTGTAGCATAGTGTAAAATAGGCCCTCCAGCAGTGTTATTCTGTGAATTGTAATTTAAAAAACAAGCCATGCATGGTCAGAGATATAATCTACAGGTCCTTTTGGTTGAGTTGTTGGTTTTGTTTGTTGTTTTCTCCTTTTAGGTGAATTCATTCTATGTTAAGTTTAATTGTCCATGAAAATGCATTTTTGTTTCTGTTTTATTTCGTAAAGAACTTAAATTACTCTTTTCAGATTTTATTACACACGAAGCTCACCTACTGTTTGTATTGATCCTTCAGAAGTTGTGTCACGTTTAGTATGAACTCGGGGGGATTTTGTTTTTATCTGCCTCTTCTCCCCCCCCCCCTTCCCACTTTACTGTCTGGAAAGATCCAATCTCACACCCTATTTGTTTTTTTTCTGTGCCATGCAGGGTCAATATGGAAAACTGACCGCAGACCAGTGTCCAAAATTTCTTGATATAAGTAGTTAAAAAGCTCACCTCTACAGCGTTATGTAAACACATCTTGCAATAAAGCTTTATAAAGCACTGACTGGGCTGGTTCTGGTTTTGTTGATGAAGCGAATCAGGGGAGCTTGGGTGGAAGACGGATGGGAAAGGGGAGTTGTTTTTCTCATATCCTCTATGTACCTGCAATGCCATCATGTGGACATCGAAACAGCTGCCATTAAGCCATCTGGGTGGCCTGATCATAAAAAGCTGATCTTTTAACACCTAGTTCCACAGTTTGATCCTAATTCCTAATCTTGAGTGAAGAAAGTGAAAATGTGCCTCTGGTTCTCCAGGCTTTCAGTAATCCAGCCTTACAAATCCTCACTAAACATACGTGGCACTTATTGCTGCTGTCGGCTTGTGGAGTTGGTGCTCCGAAATACTCTGTGCCCAGAGCACACAGCGTAAAGGTATGAGATTTATAGAAGCAAATATCAGTAAGATGATAGACAACCTGTATGTGGGGAAGCTTTTCACATTGCCTCTGCATCAAGATGTGAAACACTGTCCCTGCCAGAGCTGTAAAGGTGGCCTGCAAACAAGGCTTGCCTTTCACTTGGCTGAACTACATTTCATGCATCACCACGGAAGGTAATTTTCTGGTGGCTGCCTATGAGCATGCCTGGACAGGCAGTGGTCTTGCAGTTTTCTCTCTTTGCTGGTCTCTGATACTTTCTTTTACTATTTTCAAGCACTTGAGAGAGGCTGAGTTGACAAACAGGGCATCCCTGCCCCTACAGAAGGTGAGCTGCACACCTCTGGGACCTGCTCTGCCCACAGGTTCAATGGCTACGGTGACAAGGGGGGGTCAAAGTGACATGTACTCAAAATGCTCAGACTTCCCCTGCTAGTCCTGAAAAAACAATTGCTCTTTTGAGTTGCACATGTAGTGAGGTAAAAATACATTATTCAAAGACAGCTGCACATGTTCATAGCAGCACCCTGGAAAATAAAAGTAGGTTGACAGAGAGTCTGAGAGAGAATTTTCACCTGTGGTTTCTGAGATTGTAGGAACTGATATACAAGGCTAGGAATGTAAGCCTTCCTCCTTTTTAATTAGTTTTCAAAGTTATTTCAAATAAAAAGGGTGCCTTTTGGGATATGGCTGCATCCCTGAAAGAGCTGCTTAGCATTCCAGATGCACTGGTGTAAAGTCTAGAGGATGAAAGGCTACTAGCCAGAAATGTGGTAATGCTTTTTGAAATAAATATATAAACCAAGTTTATTGGCCAGACACTTTTCTTTTCTATCACAGCATATCCATTAGCAGTTCTAAATTCCAGATGTGCAATGACAATGCGTACATATATTTTTCAGACCTGGTGCCTAGTCAGAACTCATATGTTGTCACAGAGAAGCCTCTGGCCTGTAGTCAGGGAACGAGTAAGTATGCAGATTATCCATTGCACAGCTGCATGCCCTGGTTTATAAACCCTTCAGAACTGTTCGAGAACACACTACTAAAGAAAAAAATAAATTTTTTTCCTATTATAACTTCTCCAAGTTTTCTGATGGGAATGCCGTTTGGAAAAGGGAGAGGGCTGTTCTCAAAGCCTCACCTCTTGCGAGTTTCTTTGCAGGAAATGAAGAATGATGCCTGTACTGGCATCTATCTGATGAGACAGACCTCTGCTGGGAAATCCCAAGAGGAATACAGCCGATGTGAAGTGTCATGCCAGTGAGGGCCTCTCCACAGCTTTCTCTGGGTGAATTTTGAGTAGGAGCAGGACTCACCCATCTGAGGAAGTATTCTGCTCAAAAACACTGATTTTCAGTTTCCAGGATTCAGAGTCCAGTTCTCTCCAGCACCAACCTCTCTCCCACTGCTCCACCAAGCTTTCTGTCTTGCTTGAGCCAGTTCCAGAGCCTGTAATTTGTTATGCAGCTGGAAAACACCATGGAGCATGTCAGTGTACAGAAGATGTGTACCAGCACTGGGGAGGGTGAGACTCTTTCAGTGTCCCAGGGCATATCCCTGGGCATATCCTGCTCTCTTACTGGTGTTATAATGAGCAGAAATGCTTTAAGCATATGCCAAAATCTTGCAAATAAGTTTGTAGCCCTCCCTGGGTGAGTGTTCAGGTCGCTCTGCCTAGGCAACAGACAAAATGACTCGTCTTGACTTTCGCATGTCTTTTCCTTTCTTTGTTCTGTATTTAATACAAGAAGAACAGCAGGTGACCAGCAACAAAGAAAATTAACTATCAGTGAGATCCACGGCACTTAAAACTGGACAAACTCGAAGGCAAAGGTGAGTCAAAGCCATGTCATAGCCTCCAGTAAACATTCTACTCGTTCCATCTGAAGGCAGCATTAGCCAAGCCTGTCTTGGAAGAGCTCTGCATTTGCTTAACAGCAGTGGTTTGAAACCTTATCCTTGGTACAGGGAGCACAAAGCTCCTCCAGAGCCTGGCAGGGCTCAGGTGAGGGGCCAAGCGGTGGCAAAAGATCTGGGATATATCCACCACTGCAAAGGTGTGTGCCATGACTGCCTGTTGGATGTAAATATGTGTACTATGGACCTTGGAGTAACCTGTGAAAACACATTTCTCACAGGAATCCGAAAGCTACAGCAGGGTAAAAATTCTCCTTTTTAATAAAGCAGGGAAATACTGAGACTCTTGAACGAGATCTCAAAAAAATGAATCCTCCTTCCACCATTGTCCAGGCTTCCCATAAATATGCACTGGGAGGCTTAAATAAACTTGGCAAGATATAGCAAAGGAAAATTATTGTTAAAAAGAGGCCCTGGATATCGTTTCAACAAACTTTTTCCTCACATAAACTTACGGAAAATTATTGACCTCATAGCAAAGTCAAGAAAGAAAGAAACCTCTTCTTGTAAAATGGCAAGATACCTATTTGAACATGGACTAGACTGCCTTCACGTAGGTCTGTCTGGAACACCTCCCAGATGTACTGCATTAATTATGGGGAGCAATGGCTGTGCAGGTTAATAAAAAAAAAAAATCTAAATAATCCCAGTATCAACAGTTCTGATCTAAATAAAACTAGCTGTGAGTATAGTGATAAAGAAAGTATATTGAAAATCAGGCAGTAGTGACTAAAGCCAAATGAAAATTTGATGCTATTGGCTCTGTGAGCAGTGGAAAGAGGCTGATGGACTTCAACAAGTTTGAATCAAGCCCCCAAAGATAACTATTAGAATGTTAAACTAGATGGAAAATAGAATTTCTTCACTGGCAAAAAAGGCCCTAAATTATTTTAACCTCACCAGTCCCACTGGGGAATTCTCTTTCAAGAATGGACAGCACACCATAGCCTGAAAACCAAGAGTGAATCCTTGTGTCCAGAGAAATTATCTCAAATGTTTTCAGATTACAAGCATGTGGAACAAAACACAGTTAGCATCCAAAATTATATAGTCTGGAAATTCTACATCTTTTTAGAAGCCAAAACACTGCAAAGTCTGAAAACAAAACAACCTGAAGCAGTCAATTGCAATTTTTTTTACTGTGGGATGTGACAACCATTTAATTTCCTCATAGGAAAGTAAAATTTCAGTAGAAACTCTATTACTGTTACAAAATGTGTACTATTTCTTTACAGAAAGACACTGGTAGACAGGTTAATAGAAATTAGTAAGTGTAAGTTTAAGGCTGTTCTTAAGAACTCTAAGAAGTTTCTTGCCAACCAATTTTGCTTAATGTAAATAGTTACTTCTCCAAATCCATATCCTCCAGGCAAAGCTAACTTGCACCATCTTTAGATTTTTTTACTTTCCTGTGATGGGAGTGACTTAGTTGGCGCACATAATGATGTGTGAATTGCTTATTATTTGATAATATCCTATAAATCTTTCTAGATGTAATCAGGGTATTCATAAAATTGTGATTACTTGATATTAGTTAATCTGAGAGTGGACTTCACAGCATGGCCTGTAAAGGATTAATATTCATATTTTCAAATACCTCTCAGCAGCATTATATAATTTATACTTATGTCGCACCACAAGTGGATATTTGAATATGCAAGTGGATTCTATAATCTCGTAACTTCTTGTCTTGACTTCAGAACATATTTTTTCAAGGTGGGAAGGAAATGAAATGGTTATACGAGTGGTTTAACTTCGAAAAGTATTTACTGGTAAAGGAGATTAACACTATTAGGAAGTAGCAGGGTTTACTGCTCTTTGTCTTTCAGAGCATGACTCTCCAAACAATGATGAGGCTGAAGATCTAGTACACTGGGATATGGATTTCCTGAAGAATGAGCAGCACTTTTGTTACCTATTTCTTACACATTCTTAGTGTTCTACAGTCACAACTTCTTTTATGTTTAGACGTCATAAGCTCACAAGGTCCCAGTAAAGGGGAACAACGCTAAGGCAGATGTGAAAATTCAGACTCCATCAAAGAGCACTTCCCACTGCAGAAAGGACACTGGGAGAGAAGGCAGTTTGGGTAACAGAAAGGAAAATAACATCCACACCCAAATTAGAAATACAGGGTAGAAGTAAACAAAGGAAAGCCTTAATGGCAAAGACAAGATCCTTATTTTGATATACAGGCAAACTCAGCAAGGAAAAGTGCAGAGGTATTTTTAGCAGTGACACTTCAAGCATTGGACTAAATGAAGCCCAAATGCAGCAGTGAGTTTGAAGGCTGGGAAGGGAACATTTAGCTGAGTGTGAAAGCTAGAAAGGCTTTCTTTTAGAGAAGTTGTGTGTTAAACTACATGAAAAGAAGAAGGGGATTGATTATGACCTATGTCACTATCAGGAGGGAAGGACGGTGTGTATGTGCAAAGAGAGAAGATAAGAAAGAACACTGCCTGCTCAGTGGATTTGCCTTAAGCAGACTATCTAGTCTGTTTTAAGAGTTTGATTAATTACCAAGACTTCTTTTTTGAAGTGAGCAGAAATGTAAGTGCAACATAAATGAGGCCTGGCTCATGAAAAGGAGCTGTTCTGGGCCTTGCTGCCTTCAGACAATCACAAATTCTGTGTGTGGCAGTGAGGGCATCGCCTCTTGTTGGGCTATAATGAAATCCTGACTGGAGTATGTGGGATGATCCGTGGTTCTGCTGGTATTGTACCTCTGTCTGTGTCAGAAGGAGTTTGTATTCCTCAGGCTCTGAGGGGCTGGACTCTTGCTGGGGTGAGCATCACCAGCTTTGTGGCCTGTGACTCCTGTTGTCATTATCTATATTGAAGCAGCAGTGGACATAGAAATAGCCAGCAATTCACCATGGTAACAGATGCTCTTGTCTTTTCCCTACATCAAGTAGCCTTAGGGCTCCTTCAGGTAGCCTTTGGTACCCTTAGGATGGCTGAAAAAGGATACAGTGCTACTGGAACTGGTCAGAACA
This sequence comes from Struthidea cinerea, assembly GCA_013397865.1. Taxonomy (NCBI): domain Eukaryota; kingdom Metazoa; phylum Chordata; class Aves; order Passeriformes; family Corcoracidae; genus Struthidea; species Struthidea cinerea. Next base: position 22,120 of record VZTI01000335.1, on the reverse strand, counting down.
AATTGGAGGCTGCAGAGAAGATGCCAAAGAGTCTTCTGGCCTCATCAAGAGGGCACAGAGAGCCCTCTCATCTCAGGTGGGGGCTGAATATTGTGGAGATGGCTGCAGTGTGCTTTTCATAGACCAGACCTTGGTAAGAAGTATTTCAGTCAACATCTAGGAGGATTTAGCAAATGTAGCAAATTTATCTCCCCTAAGCAAACAGAAGTTAGAGTGGGATGGTGTTGGTGGTTCTGAATGCTCAATGAAATGAGCTGTTGATCACTCCCCTTGTAGCCAGGGATCCCACAAATGTCACTGACAGAACCTTTGGTCAGACCTGGGGTTGTTGTCTATGTCAGTCACTCTTTATACACCTTGATGAAGTTATTCTCTCTTAGTAAACCATTTGGGTCAGCAGATGCAGGCAAAGTTTAATGTAATTCATGTCCAGCTGCCAAATCTGATCAGAAGAAATAGGAAGATGAGAGTCAAAAAGCTCTGTGGTCTCCCCAGTTAGACTTCTAGCAGCTTAATTTTCTCCTTGGCAGTGAAAAGGGTGTAATTGTGGAGAGAAAGCTGGCTTGCTTGTAGAAAATATATATGTTTTCTGCAAATGAGGACCACAATTTGCAGGCAACTCTAAAAAAATCTTTACTGAAGGTATACTGTTTCTGACAGCATTGCCATCTCTGCAGTACTTAGGGGTAGTTTTCTTGCAAAGTCAGAGTAGAAAGAGAATAAAAGTCCTTGAGAAGTGTTTCTAACTCCAAGTGGGAAATGGTTGGCTTTCTCTTTCATCAACTTAAAGGTTCCAGTTACTCACTGTTTATGTCAATTTTTAAATTTTTTTTTGGCACTAGGTTCCAGGAATTCATTGCACGTGTTCTATAAATTTCTTTGTGTGGTCCCTGACACCAGAGGGCTGACCCAGGAGTAAGAAGAGGCTCCTCAGAGCACAACCCTGACAACACCCCATTTGCCAGCTATATCACTGTGCTCCTTTTCTGTGTTTCCTTCCTGGGGTCCAGAAACAAGTAATCCTAGGGTGAAGTACTCATTTTCTAATGTCATCTTCACATCTAATAGAGAAGCTACTGCTAGCAAGTGAGGGCAACAAATAAGCTCATGCTCTCCTCTAGATCATGCCAAAAATTTTCTGACTTTATTTGATGATTACTGACACAGACAAATGTAGAGACTTTGAAAAGGAGAAATTCAATGTGAAAGTTGTAAGAAAACTCAGAATGTTAAAGGGAAGAAGATAAAATTTGGAGTGGTGGACAGAACATGAGAACACACACACGATGACACATTATAGAATCCAGTCTGGAAAATCAAAGTAACTAGGATGCAGTTGGAATTTCTTGATGAGGAAAATAAAGCCAGCGGTGTTTATAAAGGTGATTATTCTTGGTGAACCTCCTGGGAAAAAGAAAAAAAGAAAGAAAATTAACTTTTCTCAAGTTATAGAGGTGACAGATTGGAAAGCTAAGCCAATCTTGATATAAGGAATAGAATTTGCTCATGTAAAGGAATACTTACTTGTTATCTAAAGTTTGCTAATTGTAATATCTTCACTCGGAATTTGAGACCTAGAAAACTGAAGCTGGAATAATAAAGGTCAAATTTATAAGTCTGTCTACTTGAGTGAGGCTGTTGAAATCCAGTAGAAAAAATCAAGACAATATGGAAAATTATAGGAAACACTTGTACTTCAAAAAGACTGTGAGGTGCTACTGCTAATATCAATACTCATGGTAAGAGTTCAAAAACTCTCAGTAAAAGGGAGTTTAAAACAGACTCCTCAGACACAATGCTTTTGGACTACATAAATTGATGTATAATTTTTGAATAGGTGATGGATTAAATTTTGTAGGCAATTATATCTACTCATCTCTGGGGACTTGACAGATAAGCAGAAAACAGAATTTGAATTTCAATTGGTACTTCTTTATTATGATGTAGTAATATTGTCTTACTTCTGTGAGCTACGGGTGTAAGTTGAAATTTGACCTCCCTGCAGAAACTGAAGAAGAGACTTTCTTCCTTCTACTTTGAACATTAGACATCTTTGCAACTTGGAGCTGTAAATGCGTTTCAGAGTAGACCGCAGTACCATTAGACCCAGACTTGTTTCTATAATACTTAGTCAGGGTTGCTTACCAAGAGTTTGATGTTGAATCAGACCAAAGCATGCTTGCATTCAGTATGGCTGCAGGATAAAATGGCACTTTGCCACAGCCATGAGGAAAAGAGGCAATCTTTCCTTGTTCCAATTATAAAATGTGAATGCAACCTTGAGTGCACCAATGTCAGAACGTTTCTGGCTGGCAGTAAAGCCTGTGTTATTCTTAAGTGGATTTCCAGCTACAGATACTTTTTCTGAGATGCTTTGACTTCGTAGCACACGATATCAAATGACTTCTTAAAAACTACATGAGCCTTAAGAGCAGCCCTGTCAACATTTTAAATGTTGCAACCAACAATTCAGGCCTCTTAACTGAGAGGACTGTGGTTGCAGGATAACTGCCTTGTAGCAGTTTGTATTTTCAAAGTCTTTACTTATCCTTGGCAGAAATTGCATTATCCACAGTTTTGGAAAGAACTTTTGGCTGAAGTTTCTGGCTGTGATAAACCTTGTGCATATAGTTATGCCCAGAGGGTAACTGGCGTTGACACAGGCCACGAGTTCTTGGAGAGATTTTTTTTTTTAAATGATGATAGTATTCTCTCTGTGTCGCCTCTGAAGTTTTAAACTTGGTGTATGAGGCTACAAAGTATCACTGCCATCTAAAATGTGTGTCTTTTACATTATAATGGACTGATTCGTGCTGACCTGTCAGGTGGAGTAGTGTCAATTCCCACAATTTCATTGTGTGTCTAAACAAGGGGTTTAGTATTTCCTTATAGTCCAGTTGCATCTCAGTGCAGTGTGCCAATGCCTTTTTGCCCAGATGTTCACACAGTGGAGCAGAAATGGAAAAAGGAAACAAAAAACAAAACACAGAACCAAACCCAACCCAGCCTGACCAAACCCAGTAATTCTAGAAGGTGGTCCTGAAAACTTCCCCGGGGACTTTGTGTGGGGGATTTCACACGGCAGTATACTGCACATTTGATTAGCTTCTCATTGAGGAGGCTTCTGAAATGCAGAGCTGATGCCACCCCTCACACAGGTGGCAGAACATCTCAAATCACCCAGACATCACCCAGAGCAGTCCCCGGGAGAGATGTGCAAGAGCACTTAGACCAGGCTTTACGAAGCTGAAAAGCATCTGTCACTGAGTGCGTGGTGCTCTCTCTGTCTGTGCTGCAGATCATATCTTGGCCAGGACAAGCAGGGAAACAAATTTTGCTGTGCTTTTATGTGAGTAGCTCCCAAAAATCTGTGGAAAGCAGAGAACATATGTCTGAAGGAAGTGCTTAACTAGTGCCTTTGGAGCATGAAAAGCCCAGCTCAGAACAGGTAATCATCACTTTGCATAAGTGAATATTGTTCTTTTCACCTCCTCAACCTCTAACGTATGCCAGCAGATGTTCTGCATGCATAAAAACACCTTTGTAAACAGGCATCAACCATGTGGGGCTTGTTTAAATGAACTGATTTCCTCCAAATGAACTTAATTCCTGCAGCACACATTAATTACATCACTGTCCTTGAATACCTACAGTTGAGGCAATACCGTATTATTTTTTCCATTTAGTTTGTGGGGGATTAACAGAAGCCTGCTGTAGTCCGGTGGGTTATCCCCCTTACCCTCCCTGACTCCTGCACACCATTTGGATTCCTGCTGGTATTCAAAGCATTATTAAAAGTTTATTCCCTGGGACTAAAGATCCCCCAGCAAAAATATGCAGAACTTTAGCATTCAAGATGTTCAGGACTAATGACTTTTTTCTAGTTTCTCTCTTACTGAATACTGCTTAGCAAAGTGGTTACAAGCTTACTTTTCCCTTATGACTATCTTGTTCTGTTTCTTTTCAAATGCAGAGCAGAAATATTAATGTAATACTTCTGTATTTTCTCCATCAACATTCCTACATTAACAGCCTCCCTGTTACAAGAATTAATGACTAGTATAGTCAGATTTCTTCTTAACATTCATTGCTCTGCCAGTCATCATTTGTTTCTACCATCATCTTATTTTTCATTTGACATTTGTCACCTTACAGATTTCACTTTACCACTAAAAAAATTATGAGCTTTTATCTTAGTTATCTTCTTTTCTCATTGGATAATCAGGAAACTCTATTATCTAATCAGCAGCTCTCAGAACTCTTTAAGTTTTCATTCACAGTTTTTTCTCTAAATTTTCCATTTCCCTTTATTTTTCTTCCTACATGGAGTGTTCTCCCTGCACATATAAGCTTGTAATGATTACAGTGATTTCATGTCTTTTTATCTGCCATTAAAACCTTCAAAAGCTAGGAACAAAAATTAGAAAGCATTAGAGAGTTACAGAGGCAAGCAGGGATTCAGTCACAATGAGCATTCAAAAAAATCACAGCTGTAAATAATGAACATGACAGTGTTCTTGAATAAATTCCCCTACTTGTCCTCTATGAGATTTATTGGGCAAAATTTAAATTGTAAAAATGACAGTAATCACAGTGCACTTTTTCGGAATGTGTGTCCACATACATACTTTGTATCATAAACACTGTAAATAGCCTTTTTTAAGTCCAGTCAATTTGCAATCCTGCCAGTTATATTAATGCATTTTGTTACCCTGTTGACTTGGGGAGAAGGTGAATTACAGAAATAAAAGCTTAAAAGATGCATGGAGTATCAGTGTGTCCTCCCACACAGAGCAGCAGAATTGTCTTTACTTGTCCTTACTTGCTGACAGAAGAAGGCACGGTTAAAATCATGCTAAAAGCAAGTTTCTATTTCTGTGTGTACCAGAGCTGCACGTGCTGATGCAGCCAGTGAAAGCTTGATGCTCTTGCCTTCACTTGAAAATGCCACTGCAGAGCTCATCACCAAGGTAAAACTTTTGCTTCTGTGCACGGAATGAGAGAGCTCCTTGCTGGACCCAACCTGCTGGGCATGGCCCAGGTTTGCCCATGCAGAAATTCACGTGTACTGGGGAAGGCGATTCTCATTCCTCTGCCCAGGGACCTCCAGACAAGATAAAGGACTCCTGTTGGAGTTGTACACCTACCTGATGCAAATCCTGGAGTTTAACTTTGAATTTTTCACATTTAAGCCAAAATGCTTTTATTTTGATCACTTGTTCTTAATAGTAACTTCAATACAATTTCTTGTTAGTATTCCTGTTGATAATCCCTTTAATTGTAAATTACAAAAAGGGATGAAAAAGCCTTTTGGAAGTTTTCTTCTCATGATATGGAGATCTGGCAATTTTGGATAGGTTAGGCATCTCAGGAGATAAATGCTCCAGAAGGCTGAATAAAGAGTATTTCCAATCTGTGAAAGACCTTTGAGAACTTCTTTGACTGTTGCATGAATATTACCTTAATTTTACTGAAATATTAACTAGCTCTGCCACTTGGTACATTTAGCCATGCTTGAGGGTGGATTCTCATTCATTCCTTTACTCTGGATGGAGGTGGCAAGTGAAGAAGAAGATGGCTGTGGTTTGCCTTCCTCCCTCTCTTTTTACTTTTGATGTCTTGGAGACCTGTATTGCAGGAACAACACACAGTGACCTGAACCAAAGAGTGTCACTATGAGCAATGTCATCCTGTCTCTTCTCATTTTAGCACTTCCCAGTGCACTGTGCACTGATGGTTGTATTCCGAGGGGGTCCTTGGCAAAGGATCTTCCAGTCTAGTATATGGAATGAAGCTTGAACCTTCTGTATCTGCAAGCCTTGAGTATTTGAGGAAACAGCCTTTCATCTTGAAAACTAGAGAGACTAAATAAACATCTTTAAGCCACTTAATCAGCAGAGAGGGGATGTGGGGGATTAGTGGGGCTACACAGAGCTGTGTCTTGTTTGGAAGGGGCAGTTTTAGGACAGGAGTGAGTAATATTAGTGCACTCAAGAATTGATGTTGAAACCAGATTCAGTGAAGATGATCGCCAGGGTATTCTTCCTGATCCTTTTTATTACTTTGTTGTTGAAATTGTTTTCTAATATTATTTATTGTCTCAAATATCACATTCCCATCTCTTAAAGAAGAAAGGTTGCCCAGTCTTTCATCTTCTTCTGGTTATATTTCTTTGCTTCATTACACATTTGTTTTTATGAAGTATTTGATCATATTTTCCAGAAATTATTTAAGCTTTGGGTGTCTTTCTAAAAGATATTTTTTAGTTCAGCCAAGAATCTATGGGCCTAGGGCCCATCTCCACAATGACAGAAATCTCTCAAGTTAACTGTTGTGAAGGATGTTGACTGGGCCATAAATATGTATAAAAACACTGATGACCTTATTACAGGGTAGTTGCTGCATGAGTACATTGATTAAGCCTAAAAAGAGGCTGTAAGGAAACAATGACTCAAGATAAGCCATTCCACAGGAATAGGATAATAGGAGACCAACTGGCTCCGACAGCACTGGCTGTGATTTCCTGCTGAGACTATTGGACTGGTTTTGTCTAGAAGGGCAGCAGCCCAAGAACTGACAAAAACAAAAGGAGTCCCTCTTTCCAGAGAGGTGCTGGCTATTGGAAAGGGAAATCATGCTGATTTCAAGACCCACAAGACCCCTTATGTAGAGCAAAGCAGATGGCAAGGTCAACAAAAACATGGCATGAAATGTTTAAAATAAATGCACATGCACTTGTTGCTGGTTTTAAAACAATTTGTGGGATTTCTTTTTATTCTGTCATAGCTAAGGGAGCATTATGCAGGTCTCTAATTTTCTGCGACCTATAAGCAAATTCTTTGGGTTTATATAATTTTTTATCCCCACCTTTAACAAATCTTGCATGTAATGAATTTGCTGGGGATATTATCTGCAGTGCACCAGCAAATGGAAGGAGTTTCTGGAACGGCAGAGCTATGATGTGACTCCCATGTGGTGATTTGTGGATCCACTCCCTCTCCTGTCACTGAAAAAGGTATTTCCTGGGAAATTTTTCACCTCTCTTTCATGATTGCGTAGATATGCAAACTTAAAATTGTTCACATACACCACTTGCAAACTCACGTTTATGAAGTATTAGGGAACTTAACCCCCAAGGACCATGTGTTTCTGAGCTGCTGTTGTCTCTTGTGTATGTTTGCATCAACATTCAGTGGCATAACAATTTTGAGTTTGGAAAAAGCTCTGTTGTTGCAATTCATTTTTAGCTGTGCAGCCTGGAAGCTGTCACCTCAACCTCCTGCTAAACGCCACATAAAAGACAATCTATTTCTACATGTAAGATAAAAATTTGGAAGTTCAAATATTTTAACTGGTTCCTCTTTTTGTAAGATAATTCCTCTGTCAGGTTTCTCTAGTTACCACCAAAAGTTACCCAAGTAACAGAAGTATTTAAATACACTTTTGCTGTCAGTTTTATATGGTATCATTACATTTTGGGCTTATGTTGCATTACTGCTTCTTGCATTAGTGCTTGACCCTGATAATCTCCCCTACACTTGTGTGCATGGTTGGTATTTACCTCATTACAAGCTGTGGGGGAGGCATTATTGTGCTCTGGAGGATGTCTGAGGGGTCCTGAAGGTAAAACTACAGGCTGCATCTGCTTTTTTGATCAGGGTCAAAATCTGGATGCTTCTTTTGCCCAGTTGCCAGGAGAAAGTCCAGCTGCTGATCCCTGATCTATGCCATGCTCGTATTCTAGACTTACCTCAATTTTCACATCTGCAATCTTCCCTGCAATACAGTGCACTCATTCCTGTAGACCCAGCCAGCATGGATTAAGGAAAGGCTGGTCCTGCCTGACCAACCTGATCTCCTTTTATGACCAGGTGACCCACAAGGTAGATTGAGGGAAAGGCTGTGGGTGTGCCTACCTGGACTTCAGTAAAGCCTTCAGCACCATCTCCCACAGCATTCTCCTGGAAAAGCTGGCAGCCCGTGGCTTGGACAGGTGGGACCTTTGCTGGGTCAGGAGCTGGCTGGGTGGCTGGGCCCAGAGAGTGGTGGGGAATGGTGCTGCCTCCAGTGGGTGGCTGGTGGCTGTCGGTGTCCTCCAGGGATCTGTGTTGGGCCCAGTGCTGTTTAATATCTTTATTGATGACATGGATGAGAGGATCGAATCTACCATTTGGAAATTTGCAGATGACACCAAGAAGTGGGGAGTGTCGATCTGCTGGAGGGTAGAAGGGCTCTTCAGAGGAACCTGGGCAGGCTGGACTGATGGGCCAAATCCAACAACATGAGGTTCAACACGAGCCAGTGCCGGGTTCTACACTTTGGTCACAACAACCCCTGCAGCACTGCAGGCTGGAGATGGAGTGGCTGGAAAGCTGCCCAGCAGAAAGGGACCTGGGGGTGCTGATTGACGGCAGACTGAACACAGCCAGTGTGTGCCCAGGTGGCCAAGAAGGCCAATGGCATCCTGGCCTGTGTCAGGAATAGTGTGGCCAGCAGTACCAGGGAAGTCATTCTTCCCCTGTACTTGGCACTGGTGAGGCCACACCTTGAGTGCTGTGTCCAGTTCTGGGCATCCTAATTTAGGAAGGATGTTGAGATGCTGGAGCGTGCCCAGAGAAGGGCAACAAGGCTGATAAGGGGTCTAGAACACAAGCCCTGTGAGGAGCCACTGAGGGAGCTGGGGCTGTTTAGCCTGGAGGAGGCTCAGGGAAACCTTATCAGTCTCTACAACTGCCTGGAAGGAGGGTGTAGCCAGGTGATCTGTTAATCAGACAGCTCAGAATTCTGAGTCGAGAACAGACTTTTGTTTAGAGCAGGTGCTCAAGTACGTGTGTAGACACAAATGCACACACACACACATCAGTGTTATCAGCCTGCAGTATTGTTCCAGGGAGAAAAATATTATAGGATTTTTACTGCCAGAATTCTTTCCCATTTCTGCCATGACCAAATCCAACCTTAAAGGCATTCTGTAAGACAGACATTACGCTGTGCCTGTTATTAAAATGAAGGTTAGTCTGCTGCATTTTTAGGATGTCCCAAGGAAAACCATAACCCCATGTTTCTGCATAGCTGATACCATGTGCTGTCCTCTAATTCTTCTACAAGGCCCCCACCTGAAGACAAACTTTTGCCTTTCCATATTTTTGTTTTATTCTAAAGCCTTCTTGCATGCAAAGGGGCCTTGCTATAGTTTTCCCTCATGCTAAGGTAGAAATGAGTGTCTCATATCATTAAACACACTTGTCAAATACCTTTCCAGAATATGGCATTTTCACTTTTACTCAGTGCCTGGGTCTTGCAGAGATCTAGGAAAAACTGATCACACGCACACACAGAGTCTGACTATGGTGCTCACAGACTGCCATCTACACACCTGCAGAATGAAGAAACAGGCTCTGTAGTCACCCCTTTCAAACTATGCCAGGCTGTGCCAGGTAGGTAGCCAAGAATTCCTTGAAGCAAAAGCTTTTTAAAGTCTGCATAGACCCAAACTTTTCTGAGCTCTTCTTGAATTCCTACACTAAGATTTCCTAGGGCAATGTGGTTTTCCCCTTAGCTTCACCTGCAAGTTCATCTTGGTGGCAAAGATGTGTTTCATCAGGTATGTGGTTTTCATGGTTGCCTCGTAAATTTGTGAACAAGAAACTTCGGCCAGGCTGATTTTACCAGCTGGTGTCAGTCCCCTTATGCCCACTTCTAAAACGTAGATGTAGTAGAAACTTGTTATCAGACTTACTGAACTGGGACACGTTGTCGTTCATCATCCCACCACAGGGGTAGTATCTTTCTGTGGATGGTTTCTAGATATTGTTGCAGGAATGTCCCTAATGTGACCCTGAACATTCTGAGTTCATCACCATCCTTTGGACCTTTCTCTTAAAAGTATCTCCTTCAGCCCACTGACAGCTTCATTCATTGATAGAAGATACCTCTGTCCAGTTGACTTAATTATCCTCTGCAAATTTCTCAATTTCATTTTCTATCATCTGCTCAAAATTTTCTGTCTTTTTTAGATGCTATGGATCTTTCTTTTTATTATAGATGTACTTTGAACTTTCAGACTTACAACAAAAATTTTAAGAAAGATAAATTAAAATAAGAAGGAAAACAGAATTGCACCAAACAAATACGTTTTCCTAACAGACTGTGATACACATAAACTGTCAGGCTTAGGTATCCTTGGCTTAGTCTGGTGGATAGTTTTTATTTCTGAAAAATTATCTCTCTCTTTGACCACTTCTGTAAGACTTTCATCTTCTACAAAACCCTTCTCAATTTTATATGATGCATAATTGCTCTGAATTTTTTTGTAATAACTGATAAAACATTAATTTACTTTAAACAAGCCCACATAACAGTGTCCAGGTAACTTGCATGTCTTCAGTATTTTGATCAAAAATATGTTTTACTGCATGGTAAAAAAATGTATATATCAAAGTTGTTTCTTGCAGAATTAAGAGAATCATAAAATTAGAGAAACACAGAAAGACTTGGGTAGGAAGAGACCGTATAAATCATCTAGTTCCAACCCTCTGCCATGGGCAGAGACACCTCCCACTAAACTGCGTTGTTGTTCAAAGCTCTATGCAGCCTGGCCTTGAACACTCCAAGGAATGGGGCATCCATGACTTCTCTGGGGAAACTTTTCCAGTATCTTCTCCCCCTCCCAGTGAAGAATTTCTTCAGTTTAAAACCATCCTCCCTTATCCTGTCACTATCTGCCTGTGTAAAAAGTCACTCTCCTTCTTTTCTGTATGCCCCCTTAAGGGGGGGGGTGCTACAAAATCTCCCCAGAGCCTTCTCTTCCCCAGGCTGAACAACCCCAGCTCCCAGCCTGTCTTCATAGGAGAGATGTTCCAGCCCTCTGACTGTCGTGGTGTCCCTCCTCTGCACCCGCTCTAACAGGTCCATGTCCTTCCTGTGCTGGGACCCCAGGGCTGGATGCAGAGCTCCAGTGGGGTCTCACCAGAGCAGAGCAGAGAGGCAGAATCCCCTGTCTGGCCCTGCTGCCCACGCTGCTTTGGATGCAGCCCAGGACAGTTTGGCTTTCTGGGCTGCCAGTGCCCATTACTGGGTCATGTCCAGCTCTTCATCCACGAGAACGCCCAAGTCCTTCCTCACAGGGAGGGACTGTCAATGAGTTCTTTCCCCAGTCTGTGCTCACGTCTGGGATTACCCTGCTGCAGGTGCAGCACCTTGCCCTTGGACTTGTTGAACCTCATGAGGTTCCTGTGGGCCCACTTCTCATGTTTGCCCAGGTCCCTCTGGATGGCATCCCATCCTTGTGTTGTGCCAACTGCCCCGCTCAGCTTCCTTGCTGAGGCCGCACTTGATCCCGTTGTCTGTGTTGTTGATGAAAATATTGAAGAGCACTGATGGCAAGACAGAGCCCAGAGGGACAACACTCGTCACTGGCCTCAGCCTGGGCACAGAGCCATTGACTACAACTCTCTGGCTTTGTCCGCTCAGCTAATTCCTTATCCACCAAACAGTCCACCCTTTGAACCCATGTCCCTCCTATTTGGAGTTAAGGATGTCATGTGCGACACTGTTGAAGGCCTTACAGAAGTCTCTGTAGATGACATTGTTCAGTCTTCCCATGCTGACAGTTGTAGAATGAATGTTGCAGGCAGATATTTATGGAATCACAGGAGAGTTTTCATTGGTTACTCAGTTCCCTATTCACAGTAACCAGCACATTATGAAAGGAATCTTCATAACATATATAAAGTAATTAGTATGCATACATGGTTTTATGTGACTGCTAGTGGGTACTATGCTGTAAATGTTATTTTTTCTATTTCTCTATAGAAGGCAATATTAAGAGGATAGTTAAAGCCAGATTTCAAACCTATCAATACTTTTTTTGTAGCTTAAAAGGAAAGGAATATAACTACCTGTAATTTTACTGTATGGGCTGCAGAACATCTGGTGAACAGCTGCTTTCTAAAGACAAAGTTATTCAGATAATCTCACTGAATAGCTTTAGGTTCTGTCTAGCAACAAATGGCAGAAACAACCTTATTATGGCTTATACCTAACAACAGCCAACATGTCTCTTCTTTTTGTTGGTTTTTTTTTAAGTACTTAACACCCAAAACTATGTTGTGGGCATGTTTCTTGGGCATCCTCGCAGCATCAGCACTTGCAATCCTGCTGCCTCTTAAAGCTACTCCAAGGTCCATTTGCAAAATTGATTGTTTCTTATTAAGGGCCTACATTCCCTTTGGTTGCTTGCCATGACGGGAAACAGCAGGTCACAAGTTATGTGCAAAATTGGTAATAAGCCCATGCAAAGGAAATAAATACAGTTCAGCATGCTGCCAGCAGTTTCTGGAACATTGCACAGCACTTGCATATCATGTCTTCAGAGCTCTGAGGAAAAAAACCTTGGGTGAGGGATGCTCAGGGACACCTTGGCACACTTGTTCTGTCATTTGCACCATTTCTTCAAAATGAAGGAAAATCTGAAGAATACTCTCAAAAGATCTCTCCCCCATTTAAACCTGCTACGTGCTTTATCCTGACTTTGAAGATAGACAAGAGTTCTCTTTTCTAGAAAACTTTGGTATAGGAGACATGAACACTTGCCAAATTCTCACCTCGTTGATGCTTTCATCACAGATATGAGAGCAGCAGTATTTGCATGGAACTGATAGTTGAAGTGGGGAGAAAAAAAAGATGGAGGTGTAGCTTAAATTGCACCTGAAGCACTGCTTTGTAGAAATAAGACACCGATGAGCAGTTGATTAGCAAAACAAATCTGCCAAGTTTCATCTCAGTATTTTCTGCATGTGTACCCTGTTCCAGGCTGGTGGCATGAAGTAAATCAGGACGCAGCAGAAGTAACTCAGATATTTTTTTGTTGCCATACAGAAAATTGATTATGTTTACAGAAACATGAGACAAAGTCTTACAATATAGGAAAAAACCTCCAGAGCCATCTTGTCTAGCTCTCTACCCTGCAGCAGGACCAATCTTTCCTGAACCATGGCAGAACTGTATCTAGCCTGTTGTCATGTCTCCCAGAGATGTTGCAGCCTCCCAAACAAGTCTTTATGAAGCTTTGTTAGCCTCGCACGTGGAGTTGTACAATGACCACCAGACATTGTTATATTTTCATTTACTGTAGAGACGCAGACAGTACATGCCCCCATGTATTTCAAGACTACTCTCCTTAGACTAAGAAACCCCAATTATTTTGCCTTGGGCCACATCATCAAGGAAAAACACACAAGAAACTGGGCTGGTGGAAGCTCTGGAAAGCTGTACTTCACCAAATGAGACCTGCTATTTTGTGCTGTAAATCACCCATATGCTGCACTTGATGAGGTGAAGACTCACTTGAACTCTCTTTTGCATACAATCTGGCACGTATTGGCTCTGAAGGTAAACATGTCTTTAAACAGGTTCATATCCTAATATACGGATGATCTGTAGGTCTATTGTAGTTTTTGTTAGGATATGTTAAAAAAATGAGCAGAGTTTGTCTTATAAAGTAGAAAATAAAAAAAGTACATATGGTTCTGTAGGAGTGTCAGACCTCCAAAGGTAGGGAAGTGCTGTAAATACCTCATCGTCTCTGTGCCAGATTCTTGTGTTGAATCTGCCCTGTGCAGCAGTGTGATGACCAGGCCAAAAGAACTTCAGATTCAGTTGTTTTAAAACTTTGTTCTTTTGAATGCTACCTTAAGAAATTAAGGCAATTAGACATCAGAAGAAACAATCAATTAATAGAAAGACTACAAAATGCAGGAAACTTTTTACACAGGCAAGTAGTGACAGGAAAATCACAGTCCATTTTGATTGACTTCTAGACAGTACTTCAGTCAAGGGGGTATTGTAAGCTTCTTCATCCTAAAGTATGAAGTGCATGAGGAAGAATGACGATCACCTCCACAGAATGCTATTAATGCCCAATGACTGTCAAAAATTTCCCTATTTCCTTTTATATACTTACGGCTGAAGAACTGATGTAAAGTATCACCTCCAATTTTTCTCATTTCTCTTAGGAATCAGACTCCATAGTTACACAAAAAATGTTTTGTTTTGGTTTTTTTTTTTTCCCAGTGGTTTAAATTCCCTTTTACCACTCTGGTGAAAGATTATTGAGAATTAAGAGATGGCAGTGTATATGAGTGATATAGATAAATAAGTCTTCACTTCTGTAGTAGAGGCTGCAGCTGAAGAGGTTTGAAGAAAAATGGCAGTAGATGTTATGAGGGAAACATTTCCTTCTTTACTGTAATTCTGAGTGGATGTATCATCAAAAATATTTTCAGAGATGCACTACATTTTTCTTTTTATTTTACTTTTGTCTAAAGTAAATAGGGGATGTAGATCAGAACTGGGAACAACTTTAGTAGGCTACTAGACTAAAAAGAAGAAAGATCCTGCTGACTTTCAGCTTGGCCTTGGAGAATCATATTTAATCTAGTATTAAAGAAGATTGCACAGAAGAGGAATATTTTCACGCTAGTGAAGGGAATTTTTTCAAGCACATTAGCCTGCTTGAGGGCTCAGCTATTTGTGTGCACCATCTCCTCTGCCGTCCCACTAACAGCAGAGCTAGAATGACAACATGTGGAGTTCATAGCCACATATTTTTATTGCTATGACAAGCCCTATTTGGAAAGTCAGTTGCACAGAAAAACCTAATGAAGAAAGTATTTTCAAGAATTGTTCATCCAGAAGTCAACTCATTTCAGGGCTGCTTTGATCAAATTTTGGGCCATAGGGCTGCTCCACTTCCTTTGCTGCATTTGGTAAAGGCCATCAGGGGCTGTTCTAGCCTTGGCAGGTAAAGAGTCTCATTTTAAAAGTGCTAAAAAATATCCATCTGCAAATCCTGATTTTTATGTGTTAAGAATAACATGAAGAGAAAAAGAATATCTGTTGAGTCTCATAAGCAGTTAAATTAACATCAGTAAAGACTCATGCTCCTCAAGTGGCCCTGGTCACTTCTGTCCCCATATAGAAGATGGCCCAGATGCTCCTCACCACTCCATTGCATGTTGTTATCTTTAATAAAAACATGCCATGATGGAAACAATCCTACTTCTATTTTGTTGAAATTGTCATTCCTGCAGGAGTAAAACAACAGATCTTCTTTAAGATCATATTTTCTTTGGAAAAATATATGTTTTCTTCTGTCATTATTTAGTGTATTTTAAAAGACTTTATAGTCTTCCTTTGTAGGTGTGAAAAAGGGGTGAAAACCACCAGCAGCCACCACCAAAATCTGATAGATAATCCCTGTATATTTCCATTCACTCAGAATATATGAGAAGCTCAAGTATGCTCTGCCATTAGAGAGGGATGTCCGAAGTCATCATTTAGCAGGTGTCACATTATCAGATTCTATCACAGACTTGATATCTTTTTCAATCATGATTTTTAAAAAAGTCTTTTGAATAGCAATGCATAAATTACCCTTGCCTTATCTGTTCCTTCCTGGAAATGAAAAGACCAGCATGACAGAAAGAGCAAGTCTCCATACTTAGCTGAGTTAGGGATGTTTTAATAGTTTTAAAAATCTTCAAACTTTTGAAGTTCAGTATGTAAGCCCTGCCTCTACTGAAGGAGAAGAAAGGCTTGCAAGATGACAGTGGTAGGGTTTTCCTTTTCACCTCCCTGCCTCCCTTCCCTGGGTAGGTTTCAAAGCGGCCGCTTTAACCTGATGCCAACAGTATATTGTAGCTGGATCACCCTTCCTGGCAGTCTCCTCCCCGTGGCCTCTCGGTTCTTTACGTGCAGGAGAAGGCACATCCGAAGAGCAGATCAAACGCACGATATTCCTTTACATGATTTACACGACCAGCTTCACTGCAACAGAGATGCAGACAGATGGCTGCAGGAGGAGAATGTCTGCTCAGGTGCAATACAGATTTGGATGCCAGAAAGCTTGGGCCAAGGAAAGAGATAGATAGGCTTCATTTTGAAATGTGTTGAGGAGTGCATATCTCACATATTGTAAGTTGCCCATCCCAAGGACATTCAGGTGGGGAGGATAAATTTTCAGCTGAAGTATTCAAGAGAAGTGCTGAATTAGAAAATGTTTAACATACTAAATGTATTATTCCGTTTTTTGCAAAATCCTAATTTTTTTCTCTGCTACATCTTCAAGCTGGCTTTAGGCTGAGGGAAATGAAAGAGCATTGTTATACTTAATAATGTGGGAGGTTTTCTTCAGGTGACCTTTTTTTTCAGGTGACCTTTTCTATACACCCTGATCTTGTTTGAGTGTTAGCAAAGCCTAAAACTGGGATTCAAAAGAGTGCAGTAAAACAGACTTTGTAATCACACCGTGTAGTCCCTGTACTGAACATGGCATCTGTCATGAAATGGGTGTTTTCTGGGGTACCTCAACTTTATTGCCTTAAATGATATGCAGCTGAATTCATACTCTTGCTAGGAGGAGAAAATAAACGTTTCATCAGGTCTGTTTAGACCCATACTTTTTGTCCAGAGCAGACAAAATTATGGCATCTTGCCTGTGGTTAAAACATAAAACTTTTCCTGTTACAACTTCGATAACATATTAAAAAAACACTTCTTGTTACAAGGAATTCCAAGTTGTGACTTATACAAAATAAATGAAACCCCCAAAAGTGCAAAACTGAAAATTATAAAACCACAGAGAACAAAGCAAAAATTCTGTGAAACATAAATTTTCCCTAGGGACAGACACCCAGGGGGATAGAAATTACTTATATAGAGTGTGCATATGTATATTAAAAGATGCTTATACCGTAACACAGGGAAGAAAGTGAGATTTACAGTTGTTTGGTTGTTGGGGTTTTTCACTGTTAGCATTAATCTGCCTCACTCATTTTCACCATAGTAAGACTTCTGGATCAATCAGCTTTATTTAGCATTGCTGTTTTCAGCATTTTTGAGCCTACCCTATTTCTCTCTCTGTGGACTTCCAGGGGAAAAAAATGGAACTGAAAAGCTGTTGTCTTTCCTTTATTTCAGACATGGTTTTTTTCCTCCCTGGAGGAAACAGATTCAAAATATAGGAGATGCCTGTGTTCCCTGAATCCACCGAGCAGACATATCTTTAGCAATTCTTCTTTCTCATCTGAAAGAGATGAATTTGCAAGTTGGTGGTAGGCCAGGTCTAATGTGGTGCTCTGACCTTCCAGGCTCTACAACTTTTGTCCTACCTCAGCACAGGAGAGGACCCTCAGACCTACCCTGTGCTAAGGGATCTGCTTCAGCACTGCAGCTGACAGGAAGGCTGCAGGTTATCTGTGTTTGCAGCCATCTAAAGACAAGAATAACCTTTGGGTTCAATTGAAGTTCAGTTACACTTTTTCAGTCTGTTTCTCTGCTCTTCATTTGCTCAATGGGTGACTCTTTTTTCTTTTATATCCCACCATCACGGTACAGAGAAATATTTATCCTATTTCTTCAGCTCACAGTTAGAAAATATGGAGTGTATTTGCTCCCTGTAACACATCACACTGGTGATACAGCCAAGCTCTGAATGCAGAAATCAGGAATCCCAGGACTGCCTTTAATCTACATTTCTTTGTTGTGCTTGGAAGGAGACCATAGAGTTGATACTGTCTCTGCTGCATTATCACTGAGAATTACAGGTAACCAAAACCTTTATCATTCACCCTGAGTACATGTGAAATGTGGCATAGAATAAGAAATGTCACATGGAGAGTTGTTTTTTTCTGCCATAATTCTGATCTATATTGCTTCACTGAAATAGAAATAGATGAAAGTTAATATTTCACGTTTCTAATATACAGGCTTATTATTGCTGTGATGATAAGATGTTCCCACTCTTTACTAGAAGATATGACTTCAACAGCTGGAAGTCAAGAATTCCAGAAGTTTGTCCCTTAAAATAATTTTTTTATTGCAGTAACCCTATAACTATTCAATATTACATCATTATCATTTCATTGCTAAAGATGAGAACAATACTCTAATATGACTTTCTATTTCTCCCCCCCTCTTTGAGGCATTTCAGGATGATTTGAGACATACACATATATATTTCTCCTCCCCAGGCATTTTACATAGTCTTTGCAATAAAAGCCATAAGACTTTCAGAATATTACACCAAAAGACATTTTTGGAAAAAGAAGCTGACTTACGTCCTGTATGATATACTCTCACAATATTCAGCAAATCTTTGATCGTACTTCCAGATGAAATATTTTTGTTACTCTTTTTTTTAACCATATAAAGTATTAATTGAACAATGATGCTGTAAAAATGTCCATATGGAGACAGTTAGATCCACCCATGTTATTGTAAAGCGACTTGTTTGATGTTCCATATTGTTCAGCAGAAGAACATCATTAGAATATCCTGTCTGGCAAGAAAGGCTATCATGTTGCAAAGGAACCTTGGCCTCAGATTTTTTTTTTTTATTTTCTCTTTGTTTTCAGTCTAAATCTGAAACTCCCCAAATGTGCTGCTGAACTGTGTTATCAGGCTGGATTCCGAAATCTCTGCAGCTTCATACGGACCAGACTGACTGTGCCCAGACGGCACTGCAGGCTCTACTGCCCCTTTTCCTGAGGGCTCCCCTTGTCCTGCCCAGGGCCAGGGCAAGCCCCAGCTCTTGCCCCAGTGATGCTGGAGCAGGGCTGGTCTTCAGCATCCCACAGCCCTGCTACTTTTCCTCGGAGCAGATTACTATAAAGCGCTTTGAATGCCTTTCTGACAGCAAGAAACTACTACTCTGTTGACTTCTTAGCTGATTTGCCTCACACTGGAAAAAGCAATAAAATTTGATGCTGTAAAGTTTTAATTGTTCTGTTCAGTTTTCCTTTTTTTCCTGATTATTCAATATAATTTAGAATAGATGTTTTACATCATCTAAACCATATGTTTATTAACCATTTTTACCTGCAATGTACAGTTTGCTGGTTTGAGTGTGTTATGCCAATATTTTGGCAGAAGATAAGTCTCGTGGAAACATCCAGAGGAGGCATTAATGAACTCAGCACTATTCTCCATTTGCAAATGAGCTCCCATGTTTTGGCATTAGCTCACTGGGAACCACACCCTGAATATGGAAAATACACCATGACTTGTTATTCAAATGTGGAATCTTAAACTGAATTTTTTTAAAAGGAAATTACTATTTTAATATCATATTATAATCTTTTTTACAAAGCAGGTTTCAAAAAAGGAAGAGGAGGGGGTAGAGGCATGGGAGGTTGAAGCGCACGTTGCAGCTTTTCCAAAGACATTTATAGGTTTTGGTGGTTATCTACTATTATAATTGCTGCACTTGGGAAGACTATCTTGGCTGTTACTTACATAAATCAAGTAACTCAGTTTAATAAACTGAGATGGCTCAACATCATACTCACCAATGGTGTTCGACAGACATCTTAATACATACCCAGTTCCCTTAAAGGCCTCTTAATTTGGGGAAAGCAACACAGGCTTGGTATGCTGAGCTAGAATGTACCCAATTTTGCCTGTCAGTGGCAGAAATACCAACAACTGATGGTTAGTAACAGCGCACAGGATTTTTATTGTTGATGATGAATCAAGATGCTTGAATGTCATCTTCATCACCGGGCTGGTGCAGCTCTGTATCTGTACCATCTTGATGGCCACCGTGAGGCTGTTTTAACTCTCAGCTTGAGGCAAAGCTGTGTGACAGAACAAGCAAAATGCCTGTTTGTCAGGGGAAAAGGATGGTAACTGGCACTGACCGGAGAAATAGTTCTCCTATTACTGGGTTTGTGACAGACCTATTTCCTCTTTAAATGGGGGGCGTTGACTGGGAAGCTGTATTTCATGGTTGATGGTTAGAGGGTTGGTTAGAGCTTTGAGTAAGCAAATGGAAAATATTTGAATCAGAAGGAAATGAAGGGCAGTAAAAAAAGAAATGCCGCCACACCTTTCATTTGGGTAGCTGCTCACAGTACAAACGTACATGAAGGAGACTCTCTTCCAAGTGAAAAATCCAGTGTATTCCTTTCATAAAACCGCCAATCCTTAATAAGGCCTTACCCTGGCCTCCTTCAGTGCAGGAATAGATATGGGGGTATAAACAGCAGCTAAAGCAAACCATCTGGTGAAAAGGAGGTGCACTGCCTTGAAAGACAGCAGCAGCCCTGTCTTTTGAAGGCAAACAAGGTTGCCAGTTTGCCAATAAGATCACATGCCCTTGACTTAAGCAGTAGCTTTTGTCCCACTCAGCCACACATGAAAGGCTGAAAGTCCTTATGTTTTTTAAGCTATAAGCAATTCTTTATAGCCTAGAAACACATTATTTTGCCCTGCAAATCACTTAGATTCCTAAGTCATCATTATTACAATGGCACTGCTACTACAGCAGGGTATCAAACATAAAACTCCTGCTGTTTCTAAACAGGAAATTAGCATCCAGCTCCTCTCCCATCAGTTTAATAATTTACCAGGTTTTCTTATGATTTTCAATATAACTCTAGAATTGAGGAGATCACTTTCTAATAAGTTGGTCGGTGACTGCACCACTTGAGAGAGATTGGTGTTAACATGAATTACGTGCCTAAATGTTTTACCTACCATTCTGTAAACTTATCCCAGATCTTGGAACGTTTCCTCGCTGCTGCCTAGATAATGCAATGATGATGGACTTTTTCCTTTGTAAAGACAGATTTCCCAATAAAAGTGGTGTTTTCTCCTCTTCTATAGTGGTCTTTAAAAACATGCTTTGATGCAAAATCTGGTAGACAGTACACGTCATCCCAGTAAATGTTTCTTGTTCTGAGACTTCTTTGAAGACTCTCAGTGGCCTCTTCTGATATTAAAGCATGCCACTAGGAATATTAAATTACTGTCCCACCTGTTTCCTATACTGTGTTATGTACTCTAAAAGCTCTGCCAGAAACATGAACAGAGTTATTGTACTATCAATAAAAGGCCTTGAAATTATATTGCATTGTATACACAGATATTGTTTTGATATGTTTACAGATGCCTTTTTCTAGGCTATTGTTAGAGATTTTTTGTTTGGTAAAGCAGAAAGGTAATATAGCTGCATATATCTGTGTGTTACAAACAGTGAAAATACACACAGGTAGAAGTTACAGCATTTCTCTGTTCTTTGTTCTAGGTGAATGCCAAGCCTTTGCAGTATGGAAGGGAAGCTTGTTACAGTCACCATGGCCCAATGGTTTTCATCAACATCATTTCTGTGGCAAATGGTTACTCCCTGGGTTAATCACCAAGTTCTGACAAGTATTATCTGGTGTTCCCCAATTTGCTTAGTTAGACTTCTGAACATCCATGAGTTCTAAGCCACAAAGCAGTGAACATGATAACATCTAATCATGATACCAAAAAGTATTTTCAATCGAATATTCATAAACCACTTTCTGTTCTGCAAAGAAGAGAGAGACCGTACAAGCTTTACTTTTAGTGAGATAAACCTATTTTCTGGAAAAGCAAAAGAACTTCTTGTTAGCTCTCTGATGCTGCTTATTTCAGAAAGCTTGCAAGGTAAGGGTTCATCTTCTCCAGAGATTTTCCCAATATATTTTAGACAGGCCAAGTTTTGCTACTGATCACATTATGCAATTCTTCAGCTGAGAACAAGCTTGCACCTCTCTAAACACGAACAGAATCTGTCCCAATATTTAATTTTCGTTGCTATTAACAAGGTAAAATGGAGGGAAAAAAAAAACCCAAATAACCCATCCAAAATGCTGTCAGATATTAAAGTCTGAATGTCAAAAGGAACCAGAATAAGTACAGCTGTTGCTATAGTAACACAGTAACTGTAAAAAAAGTCTATCCCTTTAAAAGCTTAAATACATCCATATGCAACAGCTTACACATACATATGTGATTTAAAGGATTCTTGGTCTTTTCCCTGGCAAAATGATATGTCTCAAATTGGAAGCCTTTTAGTATCTCTTAAATTTCACTAATGAAAAGCAAACATGCTAGGAAATGGCAAATAAATTGCCTTCACCACGTTATACCACTAAGAAGAGTATAACTAAGTACTAATTTAGGTCATGTAAGGTAAAAGGGAGACAGAAGTGATGTCTAGTCAGCTTTCCTGCAAATATTTTGACTGGAGCAAAGAGAGCCTGGGAAAATCTGTGTGGTAAGCATGCAAGATTGTTGGGGTGTCCTGGCA